>JAGDQP010001373.1:17490-104438 GCA_022664845.1 Lepisma saccharinum | reverse complement strand
ACTTGTGACTAGCGACCGGAGGAGCGTATTGTGAAAACCCGAGTTTACGTATGCATTTAAAAATTGCGTACCTGACTTACCTAACCTCCACATGCGTTTGTTGACTAATCTTATTAAATTTCCTAATACTTATATATATATATATATATGAGCTCCTGCGTAGCCTAGTCGGTAGCGCGCTCGACTTCAGTGCGAGCGGTCCCGGGTTCGATTCCCGGTGGGGGCTCAAAAATTTCGGTGTTGACCCAGCATCGTGAGGACAATTGGGGAGCTGCTGTGAATAAAAGACAGTGGCGATCACAGTGAGAGCTTCGGCTCTCCTCTCCCAACCCGTCTGGTCAGCGTGGGAGCAGTAGACCAACTCCTCCCTTCGGGGAGAGGCCTCATCCACTAGTGGATTGAATATGGCTGTGATTGATTGAATATATATATATATATAGATATATATATATAAGAGAAACATTATTTTTATTAAGAAAAAATTTCACCGGGTTTTGATCCCGTGTACCTTGCATTAGCTTTCGAACATTCTCTCAATACGTAAAATAGTCAACTGAATACATTTTCTTGGAACTACTATTTACTGTTAATTAGTTATACGCATGAGCGAGAATGCTCCAGTTGTTCCTGTCGGTAGTCGCAAATTATTATATTAATACAGCATGAAACAATTACACTTGTACCTACTCATCGTACCCACTGCTTTATACTTTCCTGATTTAATTGTGTTTTGAAGTTTTTTTCTTCTACACCGGTAAATCTAACCTCCGATAATTACATAGAATAGTTTTATAACAGTTATGATAAGAACTAAACTATTTTCGTCCGTATCTCCACAGCATACGTAACAGGATACAGGTAAATGGGTTAGTCTAAAATATTGTTTTAAACTTCTTTTTACAGACGGGAATAAATAACTCGCATTTAGATACGTTTTCATTGACTCATATTTTTAACTGCTATTGTTGAGAGATATTTACATATAGCAACTTTCGCTATGCCAGTTACGGAATAAAAGCAATTTTGCACATTTGTAGAACAAAATATCTGTCCATGGGGAGAAGAGTAAAAATGAATTTAATACTTACTTGTACCTTTTGAGTTCATTGTGGATACATTTCTTTAAAGTAACATTAATTTGAAGGTTTCTATTGCGTTCTTCTTCATTTTCTGGTCGATTTTTTATTCCTACACCTCAACACTTACAAATGTGCAGAAGTTCTTTCATAAGTTTGAAGAAGGAAACAAATCCATCTACTTTTTTATTATACAAGAAAAATAAAATCCTTGTAAACTGTCTGAGCAGTACCCAAGTGTCAGAAGACCGTTTTTAATATTCAGTAACAATATCGTTTCCTTTCAATAAATAATAAACATATTATACAGTTTTTGTTAATTTCACACAAAACTGCTTTTTGGGATTGTTTCCTATTTCAAACTGTTGATTCGATTATTCTTCCCAGTTGATGTCTAGTAGAACAATATTTTTACTTCCATTATTATTGCACTTTAAAAAAAGTGTTGGAAAATATTAACTTTCTTATGTGTATTAATAATAATAATGATAATAGCTATAACCTATTTATTTAAATGTGTTATTTTTACGTTATTCCATTTTTAGAGAAATAATGTCTTCACCTAACAAGCTTTATCCTACTCTTTGGGATGTGTTTGAAAACATTTAGAGTAATGGATTGAAGGATCTGTAACAAAATTTTCAAATCTACATAAAAGTAAATATTGAGAACAATATAATGAGGAAGCGACATTAATTATAAGAAAAATAAAACAATACAAAGGCATCAGCTACTTTCCCGTAAAAAAGAGTAGTAGAATTATAGAGTAGTAATAAAACTAGTGTTGTTACGGTTAGTAATAACACCTTACTGAAATAAAAGAGGAAGAACCCTCGAATAGTTTAGAATATTCTCCGCCTTCACCGGTAGTGAAAGAAGGAGAAGAAAAGATTGGAAAATAATACGGTTTTTCTCCTTATTTGATCATTACTCAGATTATCCTATTGTCTCTTTCATGGAAGGATATAAAAGATTCCATTACTTAAACAGGAAATCAGAAAAATGTTGATAGTGATTTACTTTTCAATATCATTAACGTTAGTGAACAAGAAAGCTGTGAAAATGATAATGGAGAAGCATTCCAATTACGTGCGATCGGCTGAATATAATGTAGACGTATGCGTTTGTTTGTACGATTAGAAATGATAACGAAATTAAAGTATAATGTGAATAAAAACTCTTCGTTTTCTTTATTTATTATAAACTTTTTATTACTATGATTTTTCAATGGTGAAAAGTAATATCAGACACAATCCTTTTATAAATTATCTGATGTTAGTTCTATGTAGTTTATAGGTAAGTTCAACATATTAATGTCATATTATCTTATTGAACATGAATAAATATATATGCTTTTTATCTAAAATGAAAATTTTGAAATTCGAAAGTAAAACTTCTGTTTTAGAAAAATATAATTTATTTAAAAGCTATACATTCTAATACAACTATGATTTTGTAAAACTTAGTATTCATTTTAACGCTTTAAATATAAATTAAAATTTCCATTATTCATTTTACCAATAGATATCGTAGCCCATTTTGAAAGTTTGCCTTTAAATGTTTTGATCTAGGGTAAGTATCTGCATATAACTTAAATATCTCTTCCATATTCTTGCTATTTATTCTCACTGGATAAACACTTTCATTTAAAAATTGTAGACGATCCTCTTCACGTAACGGACATCCAGACATTAGATAAAACATACAGTGTTTATCACTTCTTTCTTCCAAAATCTGCATGAAGGACAAATAAGGATTTAATTTGTCTCCCAATTAGAAATGCATTTTAGTATACACGGTTGATCTACTCATTCCGAACTGCATCCACATGAGTGCTTCTCACTACAGCTGAGACAATAGTGTTCATTGCCATGGCTTTTAGACAAATGAGCACAACCAATTGATAGTAAGCTGATGACCTACTTCATAGAAAGTTCAAGAAAGCCATCCCACTTTGTATCGAAGATCTAGAAAGTTCTTGTTGTAGCATGTTCAAACACAAAAATAAACGGCCAATGAAAGTGTGAAGAAAGCTCATATTCTAGAATGTTCTAAGACGAAAATAAAATGTCATTGAACATGTAAAGAAAGTTCGTGTTCTAGCATGATTGAAGACAAAAATAGACAAAAAAACAAAGATTGTATTTTAAAAAAATCATGACAATAAAATGTTACAGACTTATTTTCAATTATGAGAAAGGAAAGAAATAAGAAAAGTTTGAATTCAGATGACAAAACGTGCACAATATTCACAACACATTCACGTCTAATTCTTCTGATGCATTTGTACAATTGGATTAAGGAATCTTCAAATATTGAAATTTGCGTATTTATCGCGCAAGAAATTGGAATGGTGAATTGTGGTTTAATTGCAGTGTTCAATGTGTCTTTCTTTTCTTCTTACCCTCAGTGCATATTTTGCAAACATTAGGTTCATATTTACGAAAGTTCAAATAATCTAGAGCACGTTTCCACATAACTTTAAGTACATTTGCCACTACTAATTCAACTTTATGTGCATGAATTCGGTATCAGCATACCAAATGTTTGTATGTTTTGCACTATAAATGTGGAGAAGTTCATATTAATTTCACGAAAATTTATATATTTGTACTAAAAGCGTTGTAAAACTGGAATATATTCTGAACGTTTTACGGGAAATATTGTGCACTTTAAATGTACTTTTATTTTCAGTGCATTTACTTATTCAGTAGTTAGAAGTACGGTATAACACGGACCGCAATATATTAAAAGCCACTGCGCCATGAAATTATATGTTTTAAAAAGGGAAAAATGTTTCATGGTCGATGTAATCCACTAAATTAATGGAAATGCTGAAAATGCTTTTCACTTCTCGTAGATTATATATATTGCCATTGAATTCATTAAGTATTCTAGTCATTACCAAAATATTTATTTTGTTACTACCCTTAATACTGTAAGGAGACTATGATATTAGAAATCGTAGCAGTTTAAAGCATATTTACACGTTCTGTGCGGACATACCGCACTAAATTCATGATATATTCATCAGTAACTTACGGAAAGAAGAAAACTGAAAAGCAGTGCCGGATATATAAATGTTTATGGAGAATGTTAAATTTTGATGCCCTTTCCATCGTTTACTCGTCGAACAACATGCCCATCCACAACAATTTTCCGCACCACGTAATGTACTCACTGAAAATATACTGGCACAAAAAGCACACTAAACCTTCACCAAAAATGAACTTTTTTTTAACGTATGTGAACTTTACCTGAACCTACCGAAACAATGTGAGCTTGTAATGTGATCAATATATCTTTTTATTGGCTTCTGGCCCACGGTGCACATTTGGTATACACTAAGTTCGTATTTACTGTAGTTCACATTATCTACACTTCGTTATGTGTTTACTTTAAGTACGTTTACCAATATTGTGAACTTATGAGTTCATATTAACTTCACGAAAAGGTCATGTAATGTGCACTAAAAAGTGCTAAAACTGGGCATATGGTGAACCTTAGTAGAAGTGGTGAATGTTTCTATGGATTTTCTTGGTTGCTGATTGGTCGAGAGGTTTGTGACCTAACAACCCAGAACGGCTGTGATGCACCCCCTACCTTTCCTCCTAACGGAATTCTATTAAAAATTGCTTTTGCATACTTATCCGAAGGTTATTCTGGAATTGTCGTAGATGACAACGCCTGGCTTTGATTCATATTTTAATGAAAGTGTAAAAAAATGACTAATTATTGAATAAATCGACAATTTCTGAAATTTACCGCCATCTTGTTTCCAGCCGCCATGTTGTCACTCGCTATTAGTCGCAACAAAACCCGGTATGGGGCCACCGTTGGCCACACTGGTCTCGAAATTGCAAAGCCCAATGTGATAGATTATATTTCATTTTTTTAATTTTTATTTTTTACAGTGTATCAGACAATATTTTTTATTAAGAAATAGTCTGACATTCATCATTTAGTTAAACACAACTATGTTATGCATACTGGAACTTACAATTTTACGGAAACTTAAAGAAACCTACTAGTTCGCTGTTTCTCTTAGAATGATAGGTCTTACATTTAATTTCTTGTGCGTTATTTTGCTGCAGTAATATTTGCATGAACCAATGGAAATGCTTCTTTAACTCAAGCTTTAGAGAATGTAATTGGCTAAGATTTTGCGCATTATTTTTTGTAGCGTATAGAATTTTGCACCCTAGGTGCTCGAGGGCATTTGTGGAAATTTATTTGTGAAGCATATGTGTATAGATCACAGACACCGGACATAGAACAGTTGTACTCGATTACTTTTAGCCCCCACGAAATAAAACACATTGAAGACAGCAAAGGACACTTTCATTTTTCGTTTGAAGTGAGATTCTGACCATTTCCATTGAAAACACATTTTAAGAAAGACTTATATTGAATATTGCAATAAACCAATCATTTTAATTGAAAACACTCGTTTTAAGAAGGACTTCTATTGAATATTGTATTAAACCAGGAGAGTCGTTTTGACAAGACATTCGAAATAGATTTATAGGTTATATTCTCTGCATTGCCAGCATATACGATATTTTGGAATTTAGCTTTTAAGCTTTATAACGCAATCTCATATATATATACTTGATTGAGACCCTTTAGGGACTCAGAGAAGAGGATTTGTTACTAACTTGATCATCTTACGGTATTTTGTTACTTCTTTAACATCTAATTCCAAAGAATGTTAAACAGTAAATATGCGGTTTATTACTAACCAGGCAGAAACAGAAGTAATTAGCGGTAAGAATTACTAATACAATAAAGAGTAGCTTTCTAGAAAATTTTGAATACTGCATTTGTTGCAACCAGGGATTAATTGTTTATTGCCCGCAACTGCTTGCGATAGGGAGAAGAAAATGTGAAAACTCATGTCTAAATGCTTTTTAAAATTGAAAACCACATTTTTGGCCCATTATTGTACATTATGACGAGCGGCTAACTTGATTTATTTTACGCTGTGATAAAAATGTTTTACAACTGTAACGGTGTATTTCTTTTTAGTTTTCAACTAGACATGAATTGAAGAGAAGAGGTCTAAGCCATTTATGACCGCTAGAAAACCTGACATACTTTGCGCAAGACCTTTCAAATTATAAAGAAATTAGAATGTTTCGTTGAGGGACTCTAAAGAAAATTCTGGAAGAATTTACAGTTATATAAATACTCCAAACATCTTTACGGTTTTACTAGTTTTCTGTTTGAGAAGTGATTGACTGACTCTGCTTTGAATTTTGTTTGAGTTTATTTGCAAGTTGAGCCTTGTCTTACAAGATTATTGATATCAGTGGAAGAGTAAGTACTTCATTTTATTTATCTTTTGTTTTAGTACATTCTCGCATCTTGAAGATAGACGGGATTCGAATCCGGGATGGTTTCTTTCATTTTATTTTTGAACCATGTTAAAATAATTATAATTGAACTTCTCTCAATATAATTTTGATGTTCACGGTCGGCGGAGTTAAGAATTTGCCTGCCTACAGTTTGTTAATGCAGACCCGGGAATGTTTGGTAAATTATTAAAAATGTTGATGATGATTGATGCTCTGCCCAAAGACGTGGTTTGTCCTGAAGTTCTAGGTGAACTAATATTGATTTACCAGTGCTTATGCTAATAGTTTAAGGACCTGGATATTTATGTTGATCGCGCTGATTCGAAATTAAATATACTTTTATGTGAATGGGAATGAATGCATGTTTTCATTTCTGGTCCTATGCCTATTAATTTTAAAATTCTGAACCTGTTTGAGAATGAAACAGCACACTTTGATACTAAATTTGAATGTAATAGATAGGTGAAAGTAGAAATTTGGCGTAATTTTCAGAAAATAGTTTGATCACATTTTTTTTATTGATAGCAGTTCGTAAATTGTATCAATTTTAAATTTAGAGTAAAAGTTCTCGGAATCGAAGTTAAAGTGTATACTGTTTACAGCAATCGACATTTGATCATCTTCAATCAAGTTCATGACTAAGGAATTATATTATATTTCAGGACATCAAGTTTTGATCATCTCCAATCAACTTTTGATCATCTTCAATTAAGTTTCTGATCAAGGAATCCTAGTATTTGAGAACATCAACAAGAGTGGATTGCACCACGAGATTGACAAGCTCCGATCATGTTACCTTGGCCGAGAAAGCCAAAGGCTTTGTCGCCCCGAATGCATGTATGACGCATGGGTTGATTTATACCGCTTAGCAGTGCAGGGAATACTATCTTAAATTCAGGTAACGTTTTTACTTTTTTGTTCCGTCTCCGTCTTCTATCGAAGTATTTTTTAACAAGTTGTATAGTGCCGAATTAATTTATTTAGCATTATATCTTGTTGAGTGAGCCCATTGATGACAATAATGGGTTAATGCTTCATCCCCATGTAGCTTTTACTTTGTCTTGATTCCGGTTGTGAGAGCTCATATTCAGGAAGTATATGTCTTTCTGAATTCAGACGATTTACTGAATATTGTGCCTCACAGCCGTGAGTACTCTTTCTCCTGTGTAGAATCATTTTCTATTTCCACTATAACTTCAATGCCTGCTTCAATAACTTCCTCCTGTACTTTTACTACTAGTTCTGCTTCTGTCAATGTAGTTATTGACGCAGGCAACTACATTCGTAACTACGACAAGACCTATCTGCAGTCCGATACCTTCATCTTCATTTGCACTTTCTACTTCTCTTACTCCTCCTCCACGTACGTCAATTGCGTTCTTTCATCTGAGACTAATCAGGTATGCAACCAAGCTTTAAGATTTCTATGAGTGTTGGGGAACTCAACTATGTCCAAAGACTAAACTTGAACAAGGTGCATTAGTAAATGAGGAAATGTGAATTAATAGATAATACAACAGGAAAAAGGCCCCGATTCTTTTGAAATTATAGGTAAAAGCGTGCGCGGATTCTGTAAATTTCCAGTGAAAGGTAAATAAATTTCCATAAGTGCAAAAACTGGAACCTCAAGATTATCGCTAGCTGACAATGTAGATAAAATTTTCAATTTGGGTTAGATAATTTATTATCTAGTGTAGATTCACAATCATCGGTCGAATTTAGTATTGAAAGTACTAACGACGTCAACGGGAAAGACGGCTTCATTCTGTGGGGTAGACGAATAAATTTAAGTAGTGAACATATTTTGAATTCGATTAAGAATGTTCTCAACTCGAATAAATCCTTCCTGTTAGCTGATAGTGTGATCATTAAGGATAACATATCCGAACCTATTCGCAAACTAGGCGAAAGAAAAAAACAGAATAATGACAAGTATTTACAAGTGGAGGATTACTAACAAGCACACATTATTCCTTTACCTAAACAGCGAGCCAACTCATACGATTGTTTAGGAAGAGCTTTATTTTTGGCAGAGCAGCGAGCTTTAGGACATTTTGTTAAAGGATTGTAAATGAAAAAGCATCATAAGAACTGGGAGAAAGAAGCTAAAAATCTTTGTAAACGAGCAAATATTAATATTTAAAATTTGGGTAGGACTATTGATGATATTGATCAATTTGAGGATTGTTATTGTAATCGATTCCAGATTGTAGTATATGCATTAAAACTAGCTATTCGTGACCATGAGATCATCTATAGTGGAAATGTGCAAACTAGAAAAAAAATATTTCATCATGACAAGCGTTTTGATGTCACAGATTATTACGGCCTTTTAACGAGTAAGCGCTATTGTAATGATTGTTTGAAGCCATTTCTTGAGCGTATGAAACATGAGTACGAATACCTTTGCGAGCATTGCGAGGAGCAGCGTGATTTTGAAACTTCTGATGACGAAAGATCTGTAACTTGTGATAGTTGTTAAAGAACTTTCCCTTCGCAATTAGGTTATAATAACCATAGCACGAAGGCGAGGGGAAGACCTGTATGTTGCTATTTCAAATTGTGTTCACAGTTTGGTGTAAAGATCTATAGCAGAGAACAAAAGAGTAACCCACATGTATGTGGAGATCGATTCTGCACTATTTGCAAGTTTTACCTTAAATAAAACCATTTCTGTTTCGTACAAAAGATGAATGCAAAACGTGAAACTGTTGTTATGTAGTATATGACATTGAGACAATGCTACTTAATGTGAACGAAAAAGTGAACGTGAACATCTCACACCGCCATTTTAAACGTAAAAAATATATAAGATAATTACAAATGCTTTCAATGAGGTAGTTCACAAGGTGAAAGAGACTGTGTTTTATAATATTGAAAGTTTTGTAAAACATATTCTCGGTCAAGGTCCTAGATTGGGTACAGTGGTTTGTTAAGAGCATAATGCCGCGAAATTCGATTATGTACTAATTGCGCGTGCACTTGTTCAAAAGGAAGGATTCACTACCCAAGGTGCGAAAATCAACCAGATGAGTGTGCGCAATATTACTTTTAGAGGTACTTCATGTCCGCGGAAGTATCTAAGTTACCGTTTTATGATCGGATTAAGTGAAACTTTAAATAAGAGATATTTCCCATTTTTGTTAAATACTGAGGACAATCAAACTTAAAATTGACCATGGCCAGAAGTTTTTAAGATGAAGGAAAATCAGAAAGTGAACGCAAAGCTTTGACGTTTTTTCATGAGGATTGTGTGGAAAAAGATTTTACCTTTCACTTACAACGAAAAATTGCGAAATACTGCAACAACGACGTGCATATATTATAAAAGTCAGTCATTAAGTTCTCGAAATTAATTGTACCAAAGATTGAAGGGATCCAGTGTTTTTAAGTACTGTTGCTGCCTGTGCTATGGAATGCTTTCGCTCTTTATATTTAGAAGAAGAAACTATTCCTGTAATTCTCCCGTTCGAGTTTCGTCAACGTAAACCTCAGACTAAGAAAGCATTAATGTGGTTATAGTATATTAATTCATAGGAAATGACGTTTCTATTCATACGGCTGAAAACGGAGACGAAGTAAAATTTGGACGACTCAAAGTGGACGTCAACGATAAGAAACATCGTACTGTCTATGAATTTTATGGGTGTTTTTCGTATGGTCACTCATGCGATAAGCAGGGTCGCCACGTGCCTCTCAATGTCACGAATTGCGAAACATTAATTTGACTGAGACATTGCGAGAATGAGGGGAAATATATGTTTAGAAAGTTGTGGTCTAAAGCTAATGGAAATCTATAAATGTGAATGGGGTCGAAAAGTAAAAGAAAATTCAAAGATTCAGCAATTTATAAAAAAATACTGCAAAGTATTGACGGTGGGTTACTGTCAAAACACTCTTACAAGGGAGGTAGGACCGAAGTTTCCAGACCTCTCTATGAGTGTCCTCAAGACGAGATTATTTGATATGTCGACAGATAAAGTTTATATCCGTATGTCATAAAATAGACCTTTCCCTATTGAAAAGCTTACCATTTATCGAGGGAAAGCATGTCTTAGGAAATTCAAGGAGTTTTTTCTGCAAGTTTATACCTAAAATCTTCCTATTCCATTGCTTCCATACAATGCAAATGGAAGGTCTCATATTTGGCCTCTGTCGTACTTGTATGGAGGAAATGAATAGTAATTGTTGTAACCAAAGTCTTGGCCAACGCTACTTCCCCGGAACATTTTCACTCCTGAATTACATGATAGGGTGAAGAACGGGTATAGCATTCTTGGTATTTATAAAATTTGAGTTCAAAATGAACGAGGGATTATTTGAAGCTTATGTTAATTGCTTCTTGCAGGTGAAACAGGAAGCTTCTGATATTCCATCTCAGTGCACTGGTGAGGAGGAAAACCAAAAGTATATTGAGGAGTATGCTGAGCATGAAGGCATACAACTCAATCCTGATAGAATTAGTAAATACCCTGATTTGCGCTATATCGCAAAACTCTTTTTAAATCCTCTGTTTTGGAAGTGGGGACAGAGAACTGATTTAACACAGACCACGGTAATTATTGATGCTAAGCCATTCTTGGAATATGTCCGAAAACTTCACTTTGAAGTACAAAATATACTAATGATCGGAGAAGATACCTTGGTAGTAACATACAGGGATTTAGAAAATGTTAATGTTCCTAATGCGTTTTGGAATGTTACTTTGTCATCCTTTATTTCATCATGGGCTAGATTGTAACTATATGGTTTAGTTGAAAAGTGGGAATTGAAAGTGCTATTTACACAGATACAGATTCTATCTTCCACAGACAAAAGAAAAATCAATCTCCATTGCATTCTACAGGGAAGTAATTACGAAATTTAACTAATGAAGTCAAAGGGTGGTGGAAGATTGCTATTTTGATTTGGTAAGAACCTAAAATTATTTGTATAAGGAAAGGGAAATTCAGACTGGTAATATTAAACTCACTTTCAAAATTCGGGAAATCACACTAAATTGTCGTGCGCTTCTAATTGTTTATTTCGATCACTTTGTAAATTTAGTCAAGCATAATTATGAAAAGAAAACCATTAGTAATCCTAATGGTATTTATAGGAAGCCAGGATTCAAAATTATATTTAGGCCAGAAACAAAAGCACATCAGAATGTTGCAAGTAGAAATAAATTTCATAATGGTTTCGAAACACTTAATTTCGGCTATAAAAGACGACGACTTAACAACTGTTAGTTCATTTCTCTTCTGTCGCTAGCTCATGATGCTTCCCTTCTTCATCCTGCAACTATCCTGCTTTCAGGTCACAGCAGAGCTGGGAAAAGTTATTTTATGAATAGATTATTAACCCATTGACAAATGATGTTTTCTAGTAATTTTAAGGAAATAGATTTGTGCTATGGTGCTGTCACACCTATAGTATCTAGTCAGATAAGTAAAATAAGATTTCATTTTGCAATTCCTGATATGAATACTTTTGAAATTCAGGAAGATTCATTGCTAATTGTCGATGAACTTATAACTAAAACTGATGCTAACGTTTCCAAAATATTTACAAAATTTGCACATCATAAGAATCTGAGAGTAATTTTTATAGTTGAAAATGTATTTCCCAAAGGAAAATATACTGCTGACATTTCATTAAATGTCCATTATATCATTGTGTTTAAAGATCATAGAGATAAGTTACAAATAAAATATTTACCAAGGCAAGTTATGCCACAATATAGTAAAGAAACCATTCTTGTGTTTGAAATTTCTACTGCTGAACCTCATTCATATTAACTTTTCAATTTAACTCAGTCTACACCGGATGCTCTACGTCTACGTACAAATATATTTCCAACTGAAGATATGCACATCTATGCACATGCAAAAGACAAATATACCAATTCAGGTCAGTTTGTATTAAGATGTCAAGCTTAAAACATTATTTGAATGAACTCCGTGCAATTTGTAAATGTAAGAATAAGAAGCGTAAAGCACTAGTCCATAATGCATTTGGTTTTGTTATTCGAAGTATTGCACATGCAGATAAAATGCTTTAAATGGTAACTTTTAACCCTCTACTCGTTAAAAATGTTGCGTTAACATAAGTAGACATTACGTTCACTTTTTCACAAACGATAAAGTTCAAAAAAGAACCGTAAAACAGTTAATGCAAAAACGTGGTGCTTTTCTGCGTTTATTATTAGCTCGACCCTTAAGTGCAGTACCTGATAGTTTATTTAACCGTTAAGATATCTTTGCAATTTTATAAAATGAAACTCACTCCAGAAAATGCACGTGCGCAAATTTATTCCAGCATGAAGTCTGTAAAGTCGCATCAAACACGTTTTTATAACCAAATGTATGAACTTATAAAATGAAGTGATCTTTCTACGAATGAAAAATGGAAAATGTGTCTGAAAGTATTACATCGTTATTTAGAAAATACTCCACACTCTCAAAAACCATTTGTTTTATCTGTTTACAATTCTGAATCTTAAAATATGTTACCCATGATTCAATATATTATTAATTCAGCACCAAAATTATTTCATAAAAAGGCTCAAGTATTATTAAATCTCCTGCAGGCTTCCAATCCTATCAGTTAGGATCAAACTGGCACAGTATCCATAGATAACAAAGTATTTCCAGGTTCAAAGATGATTGATCTAAGGAATGATATAGTAAGAACTCAAATGACTCCTAGAAACCCAGTTGCAATTCAAGATATTAAAGAATTATTGCAAGATATTAATATTCAATTAGAATTAGTTAATTTTCAATTTAACGCAGGTTCTGTTAACATACTAATGCAGAAGAATAGTGTTCGTAAGGTAGGAAAACAAGAAGAAAGATTCTAGTAAAGTAATAGTAAAGAGAAAAATAATAATCTTAGTCAAGAAATAAGGAAACGTTTTTCTTCATTATTTAAAAATTATAAAGAATACAAGTTTTAAATATGTCACTTCATAAAATGTAATATGTTCATGAAAATTCAAATTCTTTAGGTAGTATATGCAAGTTGAAAAATAAAGCTGGTCTCTCTCAGAAAAAGTAAGAAAATGGTTAGCTTCGCAAGATACATACACTTCACATGATCCTGCAAGTAAAGATTTCCGCGTAAAATGTTATGTTAATGGACCTAATGGACTAGTGCCATTAGAATTAGCAGTTAATCAATCAAAACGTATCAAAACATAATGATGGATATAAATATATTTTATTTAACAGATACTTTTAGTCGATATTACCGTTTGTATTCCCGTTAAAAATGAAGCGGGTTCTGTCATGGCAAAAGCAATGGAATCAATATTCTTTAAATTAAATTACCTCTACTTCATTGTCAAACTGATTTAGGAGCAGAATTTTATAATCAACATGTAAAACGTGTTTCTCAAAAATATCAAGTTAATCATTTAGTGTACATTCTGAGATCAAAGTTGCTTTCCTAGAACATTATATTTGTACTTGAAGGAAAAGTTACATATGTACTTTACTTCTTAAAATACTTATCGTTATATCGATATTTTGCAAGATCTTTTAAAAAGTTATAATCATACGATACATTCTTCCATTCAATGTGCAGCTGTACAAGTAAATGATTCTAATGTGAACGAAATTTAGGAAAGATTATATGGGGAAGAAAAGACAATAAAGCAGAAATATGAATTTAAAGCGGGGGATTATGTTCAAGTCAGTAAATATAAACATAAATTAGAAAAAGGATATTTACCGAAATGGTCAAGTGAAATATTTATTGTAGATCGTTGTATTAAAAGTAATCCAATGACTTACAAAATTCGAGATTCCAATGACGAACTTAAGCAAATTTATTGTATCAACATGCATTACAAAAAGTATTTGTAGGTAAACGTAAAAGTTATTTAAATGAAAAAGTATGAAAATCTAGAAAAGTTTGCATTTATGTCAAGTGGTTAGGCTATCCTTCTTCTATGAATAGTTGGGTTAAACAAAAATCAGTTCAGTTGTAAACATGCTGTCTCAAGAACAAGCTGATGAGTTTTATGTTACGTTACCATCAAATGTTTGCAATAATATTTTTAAAATAAAAGAAGTTCATATACTACGAAACTTTGTCAGCCAAATCTTTTAACGGGAATTTGGGTGGTAGGTTTAAGTGTTTCGTGCAGTTTTTCATAATATTCACAGAGAAGAACAACTTGATATTCAATTAGGGGATAAGATATAGTAGAATTTAATATAAAATTTCCAGCTCGATATTATGAATCAATACATTCTCATTTTAGATACTATTCGTACAAGTTTACGTAAACAATTGGGAAAAGAGTATGAGGAGAAAGAAAACTTTCATGTATTTGAAGATACTAGTATTCTTAATAAAGAGTTTGTTTATGTAGAAATGATCGGTATCAATGATCATTCTGTAGCAATATAAGAACATCCTATCGTTATTCAATATGAGGAAAGGAGAGATAAAGTTTATATTTTTCATAAACGAAGTCCTAACCGTCAATTTCTAATGTGATGAGTGCTGGTTTTCAAAATATTTTAGGTTTTAGTAATGATTTTAAAGTAAATACAAGCATAATTCAATGTTTTCCTATGAATCCGAAAAAGAAAGCAAAGTTTCTAAATTTTCCAGCACTTTTGCACACAAATATTGATTATCTTATTCCTTCAGAAATAAATGTTAGTATTTATATTGTAAAAAAGCAACCTGTTTATGGAAACCTAAATCGGGAAATTGGAATTCAAGATTATCATTACGGAAAAATGAAATCGTTTATTTTTGATTGTCCACAATATGTTAAAGTTGTAATGAACTATTTTGATACTCTTTAAGTAGACTTAAAATATATGCACGGGGAAAAGTTACAATGTCAATCTGGAAGGTGAAGCAAGTTACTGCATTTTAAAAGAAAATGATTTCTGAAAGTAGTGGCGATAGATTTTACATTACACTTACTTCTTATGGAAGTGTTCAAAGTTATTCTAATAATAGTCCAACACATTTTTCAATGTTCTTAATAATCGAATACTTTTAATTGATTCGTGGATTAAGTGAAATTCATATTCCCTTAACGTCTGATAATCTTACTTCTGGTCAAAACAAAATATGTTATGATAATGTAAACATAAAATAGCACAAGAATATTATTCCACCGTTCAACAGTTGCTAAAAGAATTGAATAAAATAAATTGGAGTATAAAATTTGAACATTCAAACGTTGTCACTTTGTACCTTGATGGCAATATAAAATCTTTACGTTTATCACCCGTATTAGCATTGCAATTAGGGTTTTGTGACATAATATTAATATTTTAAAGATAGTCGTATTTGAAAACAGCCATTTTTAGAAATTGGATATCCTCATCAAGTGCTTTTATACAGATATTATTCAGCTTCACTTTGTAGGTGATACCAAAGCACCTCTTTTACGAAGTGTAAATTATCATCATGGAAAATTACAAACCACAATTTCTCAGAATGTGCATTATTTTCCGCTTGCAAAATTTTCATTTGACACTGTAGAAATACTACTAAAGGACCACGCAGTTCGAAATTTGCCATTCGCATCCGGGACATTGAACTAACACTCTATGCTCGTCGAATTAATATATCTGCTGATTTAGCTTTACAATTAAATAGTTTTATAACTCATGATACTTCGAAATTACCACTGACTAGAGTTTAAATACGAGTTCATACGATTCCTGAAAATGTTGATTCCTATAATCTCGATAATATTTTTCTTGGAAATGTACCAAAGGATCTCATTAAAGGTTTTATGGAAAATTCTGCATTCAATAGAATTCTGAAAATACCATGAAAATCCCTTCCACTTTGAAACTTTTAATAATAAGTTGCAAATACAAATCGGTTAGCAATTCTATCCTCCCACCACCTTACTCCAGATTATCCTAAACAATTATACCTTCAAAGTTATCACATCCTGTTCTCTGGAACTGGTATATTCCTTGAAAATGTAAGTCACACGGTCACATATTCTGATTACTCTCATGTATATACTTTTTATGCTTTCAATTATTTCTCCTGCTAACACTTTGGATGATTCTACATGGGGTGTTATTAAGGATTCTCCTGTTAATCTCCGAATAGGGTTCAGTCAGAATCTTGCACAATGTATTTCATGTATTAATTACGCTCAATTTGACTCCCTTATACAGATCGATAAGAATCGAAATGTATACACAGATCATACCATGTAAAATTTACTTTAGTTTGATATCAACCATGAGAACTCTCGTACACTTTTCAGTCTTCGATGATAATGAAGAAAATAATTTCGTGGTCAAAGAATTAACTGTAGTTCATGTAGATAGCAATAGTTTTCAAAGTTCGATATTTTAACCTACTTTTCCAATATCAAATATTATTCCTAGTTTAAGATATGCTAATGATTATTTAAGCCAGCATGTATTTTGTCTAGAGTGAATAGAAGGTGAAATTGAATACGACCAAGTTAAAAACATAATTACCTAGTATATCTCGCACAGTGATAGTTTATTCACTCAGGACAAAGCACGGCAAATTTACCTAGAGTCTCTTCTACAAAGAACAGTGATTAATTTGGAAATGATACAGTGTAAAAAATATAACGGTTTAGCATTTCCATCACAAAATTGTGTGAAATTGTGTTCAGTTTACACGTTATCGTTGTTCGTTAAAAGAAGCGTCAGTGTAAGCATACTATTTAAATTATTATCATCTACATTCATTTATTCTACTTGAAAATTGTATGAACCTATACTAATAAGTGAAAGTGATTCAGATTTGAACTAACGAGGTTTTAAAAATTGTGCTTCAAGACTGTACTAGTGCAACTACGCTTACTCGATTTTATTCAGTGAACACTTTACCAAAAACAAGTTGAATATCCGGATGCAATAATAGTGAATTTAACTTCACCAAGTTCCTCTGGTACTCACTGGACTGACATATTTATTAATAAACATGGACGGGGGCGATATGTCGATAGCTTCGGAAATGGACCAAGTAAATCAATTGTAAAATTTTTAAAACAGAATTACTAATTATATTATGTAAACAAAACTCAGTTTCAGCACGAGAAATCTATTCTTTGTGGACTATCCTGTATTGTATTTATTTATTTCAGTGTGCGAGGAAAAATATAACTTCTACTTTTCATACTACGAATCTTCAGAACAACGATGAGATTATAAAATCTCTTGTAAACAGTATTTAAAAGGAAAAGAAAAACACACATAAAGGTTTTTCGTGTAAAAGTAGAACTGAATCTTTTATTTTAAAAAATACATGAAAGAAAACAAAAAAAGGTAGAGTATACTGGAATATATTTATTTTATAATTATACATTAGTTTTAAGATGGTTCAAAATGTGAAATTTATAAAGTTAAAAATGAAAGCATCAGGAGGCAGCAGAAGGCGGTAGGAGGCAGCTTAAGTTAAATGGTAAGTATTGCGCAATATTATGTAACATAAGTTCTGGTATAAGAAACAAAATATTATTATACATAATTTAAAAATCTTTCAAACACACAATTCCTGTGTACATCAGAGTGACAGAAAAATTCACGAACACCTGTTATGCGGCAAGTATCAGAAGAAATATGTTCTATTTTATTTAGAACATGAAAAGAACGGAAACGATAAATTGTTAAACGTCACTGAACTGGCGCGCTGTCGATGAAGCGGCGAATATAAACAGAATTCTTGTGAAGACCTGGTTTTAAATGAACACTTGCTCACTCAAATTCCAAGAATATTCGAGGCATGTTCTAGCACGCCTCGTCAGTACTGAAGGTGCAAGACAATAAAAACTCCGCGTTGACCCATTTAGAAAAAACAACTTTCACATGCGCAGTTTGTCACCTCTGAGCATGAAACCACGATAGAATTATATAGTATCCAACGAACATCGCCAGATATAAGACACATTAACTGTGTGCTGCACGTTGACGGTGAATGTATGTCCATTCTCCGTCAAAATAAAATGATGATCATTCCTAGAAATTAATTTAATTCTTTTATAAAATCCATATGCTACAATAAATATAATCTACCACGACGAGTTCTACGGTTTCGCGATCACCACAGGGCCGTATCATCGGTTATGGACAGACGAACGATGCAAAGTGGGCGAACGGCAAGTGGCTGCTGGCGACAACATGGCGGTAAATATTTGATATTTTTGACTTATTAAAAAATTAATCAAATTATTACATTTTCAGTAAAATATCAATCAAAGCTAGTCCTGCTCATCTAGGAACATTCCCAAATAACTTTCGGTTAAGTCTGCAAGAGCAATTTTCAATAGAATCCCGTTAGGAGGCAAGGGACGGGGTGCCAATTACAGCCCTTGTGGGCTGTAATGTTACAAACCTCTCGACCAATCAGAAGCCAAGAAAATCCATAGAAACTTACGCCACTTCTACAAACCTTTTTTGAGACATATTGTGAACTATATGTGTACTTTAGGTTACTTTGACTTTCAGTGATTTTGTAATCTCTGGAGCCTGTCGTGGCATCGCCAGTATCAGGTTTGGATCACAATAGTAAATACTGTTGTAATTGTTTAAATTTCACTTTTTCTTCACTTTTCCTGTCCAAAATGTTCTCATATTATCATATCTGTAATAATAAGTATGTTAGAAACGATTAGTGAATGTTAGAAGGATCAGGTTTAGTTCTTTTCTTTTCATTATCCCTGATAGGACGCCTCCATTTTAAACGTTGTCTTATGTCCGTCTTTACTAATATGGTCGACGTGTGCTATTACTTACTCCAGTAAGGCATAAACCTGCCTATATGTGACTTGACTCGCGGTTTTGAATTTTAGAGATGAAGGTAGGTTGTTTGGAACAACATAAAAATACTTTAGCCCGCCGGTATTGAAATGTTGAAGATGTTTAGTTCTTTCAATTTATATGTGATTTTACTTCCTAGGAGCTTTTATTTTTGTTTAGTTATTTACCACCCTCTAAACGTTCCGTCCGGGGCGCTTGCTCTCTTTCTCTCTCCCAAGTGAACTGAATCCAAATCACTGCGTCAGAATCTTTTAATTGGCTACCGTTGAAACAAACCTTTTTGCAAATTCAACAACCATATAGTCTTTTGGCTAATATCTCAAACTTAATAACATATTTAGACACTCAGGTTCCAGTTCTGATGTGGGGTTTACAACGCTAAAAATAGATACCAGGAACAATACTTTTATTGTTAATCATTTTTACAAGAATTATCGTTGTTTAAAGGAAATATGTTTTCACATTTAAGATATGTGACGTTTCAGCATAGTTAAAAGAATTTAATAAGTTCTTGTTGATTGAACGATATTCAGAAAATAACTTCTTGCGCGTGCACACACGTTTACTATACGTATCGTTACGATATTGATAAAGGAAATTAGGCCACCATATTTATCTCAACAACAACATAGAAAACTGTAAAGTTATTGCAAACGCATTAAACCTCACATTTATAATGGGTTATTGATGAAGGTTTTTACAATGATGATGATGATCAATATAATAACATTAATATTTGAATATGTAAAACATGTGTGTTTGTAATATATTATGTTTATTTTACTTTTATATTTACATTTATGTATTTATGGTGCTCAGCAGATGGCAGCAGTTTATTTTCTAAACAGTTTATTGTTTTCCCACAACCAGATTATACTTCGCCATATTTAACGTAACATTATTGTTGTTATATACTGAAATATGTTTATAGAAGCTGCTTAAAAGATCTTGTAAAGTATTCTATATGAAATTGTAGTTTTGTATATATATTAATATGAGTTTATGTGTTAAGAGTAAGAGATTAGCGTTGCATACATCATTTTACTCATTCAGGAGATGGAAGTTCTTATGTAGCGCAATTAGATGAGAGGCAAAAATCCAAGATTGGAGCACCCGTCTCTCAACGAGATTTTTGTTGTTAATATACTACTATCACTCTAAATTATTATTACCATACGCGCACTTAACCACACACTATTTTACATCAAACAATAGCAATAGTTGAAGATACAACATTTAGGGTTGAATAATTGCAAAATTCAACAATACTGATGATTGATTAACGATTAAGTGTTCTTAGCTCATGATTCACAACAGACAATAAGTATTGTTACATTAACATTAAACGTTTAACATTCCTTTTTTATAAATACAACAACCCTGAGTATTGGTTTCAAAATAACCACATTTAATCGTTAATTTTACCATAATATTGTTGGTTTTACAACAGTTTTGTTTTTCAATGGAAGGTTCTTATGATCTACACAGGTAAAAATAACGGTATGATACATACATATTTCATTTGTTACAATTTTCGTCACTCCCTTCCTCTAGAGAAAGCTCTACAATCGACGTCATTCTTCAGAGTTGTGACGATGAAAGATTATCTACGCATTTTCATTCCATACAATATAAGTTAAATAAACAAATTCGTTGCCGTGCACTGAAACATTTAAATTGCGCTCGTAAAGAAAGAAAGGTCATAGTTAATTTCAATCTTGTCAGTCGAGTTTTACAATTTTGTTTCATACCCCAACTGACACAAAATGGACACAATCAATACGTAGGAATGAGTACAATTTATTGGAAAACTAAACATTAGCTTCTATTTGAGTGGTGAGTTTTAATTTGTAGTTTATTAAATACTGTCGCATGATTAAAACTTGGCTTCCAAATACAACTTATATAAGAAGCAATGAAGTACTTCAATTTGATTTTTAACCATGCTTTCAATTTCAATCGAGGTATATATGAATGATAATAGAAAAATCATGATACGAAATTATGGTGCAAGTCTGTGTGTATAATTCGCTGTTTTAAGTTGAATTTCATTTTCTGAATGATTTTTATGACAAAAAGGAGCTAGAGAATTTTATTTTATAATTATCATTTTATGGATTTGAAGGTTCTTAGGGATAAGGATATGACCACATGCATAAGAGAAAATAGTTGATTTATTTCTCAAAATGTTGATTCACTCTTTCGTTCAAGAAAATTTATCATTCAACGAAGTAATGTATGTGATCCCCCTGTGAAGTTAAAATGTTGAAATGAATTTCCTGTGTGCAGCGTAAAATCCAGTAAAAGTAAAATCTTACTGCCAGTCCTTTATTCAATAAAGTTTATTTTCGCAGTGCTCACAATCATTGTTTATTCTTTTTCAGAGATTGTGAAAAATACACAATTCTTCTAGCGAAAACACCAGGGGTCGTCAAACAACTCAATGCTTAAGCAAATATTACCAGCTCTTGCCAATTACGAATTCTATTTTACTTTCAAAAAAGACATATACTGAAACTCCTTAGAAGTATTTCATTGAAATTCCCAAAAGGGAACAATTAAAATTAAATTTAGCAGTGTAGAATTCAGATATTCTTGTTAACTTAGACTCTCCTGGGATGTTTCCTATGTAGTGAACAGTGTGGCCGAACCAAGGAAATATTCATACAAAAACTTTTGAAATTATAAATAACAAGAATATCATCACAATTAATCTTAGTGGTATTAGTGGACTATTTGCACTTTCTGGGATTTGAATTCTCGTTCATTTGTTGAAGAGAAGAAAAAAAAACGAAATGAAAATAACCTTTATGAAAAATGGAGATTCCCCTTCTCCGTAATCTTTTAAGCCGATTTGTTAAAGGATGATGTGCAAATTGGCTAAATTTAAATGCGAACATCTGCGAAAGGCCTCCTTGAAAATATAATTAAACAGTTTTTTTATGGATAAAATGAGAAAATTGAATTGGTTGACGTTGGCACTCTGTTAAAAGAAAATTTTATTGATGTTGCAAAAGCTGAAGATTTTACCTCTAAGGTGAACCGACTCAACAGCAGTGTCAGTCAGAGTCTAATAAGCAGGAGGCAGCTCAGTATTGACATTGCCAAACGAGTGTTTAAGCTTCCGCAAGTCTTGTCTTCCGTTTTCCCCAGCAAAAGCTATAACATCGTGCAAAGAACATGAAGAAAATCGACTCGTATTAATGGTAGGGAGTATAGAGCGAAGAGGGAGAGACCAAATTAGTTGGAAATACAATTTCACAAGGTTGATGTAACTCCTTTAATCACCCACTAACACAGTTCTTACAACTCAAGCAAAAGTGAATATTGCATTCTTAATGAAAATAAATGATGAAATATTTATCTGAAAACACGACATGGTGTCATGCATAACGTGATATTTCAGCAGATATATTAGTTCACTATAAAACACTCTTTTGTGTTAATTCTATCACGATTTCAAACAATAATGCGTAATGTACAGAAACATAATGAAAAATAAAATACACAATCCTTAAATTAAATGAACAGGACACTAAACGTCAGGGATAATCCTATACTGCTATTTGTACATATGTTATATTTGTACATGCGTATATATGTTATTTGTACTGACAGAATATTAAGTAATAGCAAATGAAATATTTAAAAAAAATCAACACTTTCATGCACAGCTTGATCAATTTATTTCAGTCTAGATTGTTAATTTAAGGTGTTTCACAACATCTTCAGTAATGGTTTCCATTAAACTTGCTATTTTAGAAAACAAATCCTTCAAATTTTCGAGACGTTTTGAGTGGGTTTTACTAGTTACCTGCTCAAATCAATGAAATATTCAAGATATTTTAACACTTTCTTTTTTATTTCCGTTTTGTTTACGCAAAGCATAACAGTGTCGTGAGCCATCCATAATTTACTCTATGTTACTACATAGTGGATTGTGTGGATGATGGTGTCAGGAATTGGTTATTCGGGGCTGACCTGGGGATAGCTGACTTCGAAGAGTCTTTTCTAATAGGCTGGCAGGGGGATTAATTAAATAGCTGAGGCTGCAAAGACAGGGAACTTCCTTATCCTGGAGAGCCTCAAACCTTGAACCCTCTGTTATTCTCCCGACTTGGAAGAACACATAAATACAATTGTTTTCAAACAAAAATCCAGAACTTCGAATTAGGATATCTTTATTACCTTCTTTCAAATTCATTATGATCAAAATATATCCAAGACCGTGAAGGTGGATATACATGTCAAACTCTCAGTAATTAGGCCATCTTTGAATTGTTCCAAGTGTGGAGCTACCTTTCTCTCCCTCTTTCCCAGGTGCAGTAAAGAGCAGCAAATGTGGTTCACAATTATTATTATTATTTGTAAATATGTATAAACTTCCAAAGAGCTGGAATAAAAAAAAGGCGACAAAAGCAGTATGCGATAAATATCACCCGTAGAAATTGAAACAGACAAAAAATGCAACATAGGCCCTGGCCAACATTTTCCCGAATCCTTTCCCGTCCTCTATCCAGGCCTAAGAACCAGATGCCTAAAGGCCATAAATAAAAAAGATGAACAGTTAAAATGATAAATTCAAATTCAAGAACCATCAGTTACAGCATATGGTTAGCACACTCTTGCTCTCGTGAGCGTAGTGACGAGTATAAATTCTATGAGACTTTATTGAAGAGTGGTCCCGGATACCCTTTAACTCTAGATCACTCACTAACGTAAACTGTATATAATACGTGGTAAAATTGACATCTTTCACATTTTAAACGTTAATAAAACACAGTTTCTTATTTTAAAAGTAGTTACGTAATTGTGGGGGCGGAAATTAAATTTATGAGCCTTACATAAGAACATATTGAAATACAGGCAACGGCCACGACTGCGACTCGAACTCTGATCTCCCAGTTGTCGGTTGGGTATTCTGTCTAATATACCACCACAACCGTGCAAAAGGGATCGAGTACTATTTCTATTGGAAGGTCTTAAAAATGAAAATAGATCTACTCTTGGATCGATATGTTGTCTCTGTTCAACAATGCAGGAGGTCAAAGTTCAAAAGCGAGTGTTTTATTACTTTTGTTCCCAGGTTGTAAGAGTCAAACAGAAGCGTACTAGTTGATCAGAGGCTGATTTTAGTGAAAAATTTACGACTTTCAAAATAATTCGATATGGGTTTTGGCATTTTCTTACATTTCCATTTGTTCTGGAATGCAAAGGGTAAGGAACAGATTTTGAGGAGGGGATAACATCAAGCTTGTCGTGGGGACACTGGATCATTCCGGGTGTTAACGCATAAAGAACAATACTACATAGATTAACTCCTGACACCCAAACAAGAATAGAAGATATCTTTGTCATTGTTCGAATTCCGCTTCATTTTCGAGATGCACGAACTTCAATTTGGAGCACCGAATCATTTTTCAAATAGAAGGAATATTTTCCAGTAATTCAGAATAGGTGCATAAAAGTAAAATATAGTTTTTGGGAGTTGATTTGTATCAATTGGGTAGATATTAGAAGTTGAAATGTGATGTCACCAGGTTGGCAGTGTTGCCAACCTATTACAAAGTTGTATTTTTCTCAAATAGCACTACGTCCTTTTATTGAATATCTGGTATTTTCTAGTGATATTAAACATACTTTGTGAAGCACAGAGCTCAGTGCGGCAAACTATGAATATCATAACAGGTTACATATGGAAAATTGCCATTTTGATCATTTCACCTCTTTATATTATTTACAGGTTGCAACATTGCTTCTGTGCTTCAACTGCGATGTTTATCGTTACAAACGGATATCAAATACTAGCAACATAAATGAACATCTTATATCTCATTCAAGTTGGAAATCCGGGATCTCAAAAATGAAGTGAAATCTATCCGGTTATCCCATAAGTAATGTCGTATGTGCGATAACTGCTGCAATGATGCCATCTGGCGAGCGAATAATGAAGTAGACGGAACGTGCCATAGTTGATTCATATAGTTATTGTGCAGCAGTTTGTAGAAGGAGAACGTGTACTCCATATTTTGGAAGTGAGACTTGTGTTTGATCATGGCAGTATCAAAGGACCACATACGGCATGTCATACTGTATGAATTTCACCAGGAATGTCCAACCAGCACAGCGGCATGAAACATTAATGCCGTATATGACCAGGATTCTGTGGATGTGCGAAAGTGCTAGAGGTGGTTCCAGAGATTTCTGTCTGGGGACACCAGCCTCACCGAAAAGCCACGAGAAGGGAGACGGGAGCTGGACAACGATACCCTGCCAGCAGCGTTGGGGGCAAATCCAATGCAAACTGTTGAATAACTGGCCAGCGAACTCCATGTGACCCATTGGACCGTTCATCGGCATCTGCAGGATACGTGTCGAAACTCATAAAATGCGTTAACGCCTCAACAGAAGCAGCAGCGAGTTAACATCTCCAGTGCCCTGCTCATTCGTCATAGACGCTAGCCATTTGTGGACAGAATGGTGACAAGGGATGAAAAGTGGGTTCTGTACCGTAACATTACACGCAAACGGCAGTGGGTATCTAAAGGGGACCGCAGGAACTGTGCCAAAACAGGATCTCTACCCCTGCAAAGGGATGTTGAGTGTTTGGTGGGATATCGGTGGGACAATCCATTTTGAGCTCTTGCCACGTAACCAGACCATCAATGCAGATGCCTACTGTCAGCAGCTTCAATGCCTACGGACTGTATTGTTGGAGAAACGTCCTGCTCTGGTTTATCGCAAGCGTGTGCTCATCCACGGTGATCACGCGCGCTTACGTACAGCAAGAAGGACCTGTGCTAAGATCTAGGAATGCGGCTGGAAGAAACTCCTCCACTCGCAGTTTTCACCAGATCTTGCACCAACAAACTACTGTCTTTTTCACAGCCTTCAAAACCACCTTTCGGGAAAACTGTTGGAAAATAAGGATGATGTGTGACGAACATTGACCCAGTTGCCTCCAAAACCGACTTCTTCTAGCGGGGGAATTAACAACTGATTGACAGGTGGCAGAGTGTTGTGGAGTCCAACGGAGACTATCTTCCTGACTAATGGTAGTGTTCCAGGTAAGTTATCGTTCTTTTACTCACAGTGCAAAAATACGACATTGCTTATGGGATAAGCTGATAGTTACATAGTACAACTGTTTCCTCTATAATCATAGCGACTGTAGAAATTCCCTCTTAGCTGCCTGAATTCTTTAATCATATACTTTGCTTAGGTACTTTTATTATACAGCTGTGATCGTAATTTGTTACTCTGAAATATCTTATGTAATTATTTATCGTGATATTTCGTCAACCATGATCATGGCGCGCTAAATTTACATGTTTCCATCTCCAAAACCAATGTGTGTTTCCATGATTTAGAACCACCCTGTATACAATTTCGTATAAGGAAAATGCGACCAATTCTGCGTTCAAGATGAATTCGCTTTGTAATGTCAGATAATGTACACGTTTATTGTCGACTATATCCAGACGTAGCAGATGTTCCAAACTACAGAACGCGATGAAAAAAAAAAAAAAAACAGAAGGCATGACTTGGCAGACGTACTGAAAGATATGCTACCAGAGACGTTCATGAACTACTACTAATTACTAAAAGAGGGTTGCTCTTGAGCTGCAACAGTTAGGGTGTATAACAAATGAACAGTTGGCACATCTTAACATCACCAGACGTCAGAACTAATGCTTCACGATCTATCCAGAAGAGAAAATTATTCTATTCGTCTTCTGATAATGGACAATTTAAACGCAATAGTTATCATCTGCAATGGACACTGAATCACAGAAGTATATTACAGATAACAATGGAGCAAAGACACACGGATCGCGCTTGGTGAACGCGAAAATATTAACTAAGGTCTGTAGGCAACGAAGCTCCATGTTTACATGAGCAAGTGTCGTCATTAGGCTGTTGAATTGAATTAAATTTGAATTTTATTTGTGGCCTTTAGGCATTTAAGACTCAGGCCGAGATAGAAGAGGGAAAAGGATTCGGCAAGGTGTCGGCCAGGGCCTATGTTGAAGGTGCCATTCTAGCATTTGCCGGTGTAACTGAGGAAAACCCTGGAAAAACCTCAGTCAGGATGGTCGACCGCTGGAATCGAACCCACGTGGGTAAAGAGTACTTTTATAAAAATGAGTGTTTCTGCTCCATATAGAGTGGTTGAGTAGTAGCAAATACGGCTTGACATCAATAAATCCTAACAACCAGATATTGCTGTCACTTAAACACAGTGCTACGGTGGCAGAGCTCATGTGTAGAACATGTTTTTGCTGTTGTAACCATGGACCTATCTGGACGGGACACTAAATGCAGACAACGTGCATGTATACTTGTTGACCTTCTTGTTTGGGGTGATAGTGTCTAGTAACAGTACAATCCTCCACACCACGCCGATCTGGTGGCTTATGATTAGTTTGAGGAATGCGGTGAAGCAATATTTTGCGATCGGCGAAATTAACCGACCTAAGCATTTGTAGGAATAATTGAATTTACATGGCAGGTATTTGCATCCATAATATGAGGGAGCTCCGTGCTCTTGTGCAGTTCCAAGGGGAACGTATACCTCAGGCTACTTCCATAGCATCAATGAGTCGTGCCATCTGACGTAGGGATGTTATTGCCATTATTAAGATGCATGGTCACATTACAATATTCTGATACCTTTATGCACATACACTTACATGTATAATATTACTAAGCCATTTTTCTATCCATTGCTGGATCAAGACTTCCTTCATCTCTCGCCCCCCACAATTCTGGGTATAAAGCTGCTATTCTCGTCCATGTAGCACATGGAAATACTTGAGTTCATCTACCCATCTTGCATTTAGATGTACCGTAACTAGAGAATATGTTGGGCCATACGTCCACATCCCCCATGCGCCGTTCACGTCACGTTCCCATAGCATACGAGATATTTTTAATAATTCAATTATTATTAAGATTGCATTCGAGAGTTAAATTAATACAAAGTAAACTAAATGAACGAGCAAAATAAGCTCAGGAATAACATAACAAAACCTTAGATTGTGTACGTTTATGATCTGTTGTTGTGCAAGTATTTTTTATGCTTACGCGCATTATTAATAGAAAAATAATCGTCTACTGTCAAAAGCCTAATAAAAATGCCAGGCCTTAAGATTAATGTGCTGTGTCCCGAGGCTGTGAAAAGAAGGCATTGGAGGATGATTAATGGGTCTCAACTTCCCAGATAAAACAGACGCTATCTTCACATTCCCTCCTCTCAGGCTCTGTTTTGACAACTGCAAAATGCATTCTTATCAACGCGGAAACGGTTAGAATAAATTTGCCATTTCGTTGTAAAAGAGGAGAGGGGCAGAAATGTAGATAAATTACTTGAGATTAAAAATGACAGCGGAGAAGTAAATGGGGAAGAAAAGGAAAGAACCTTAGAGCAATATTGGGAAGGTGGAATATAGCATCCCACATCTGACATTAGATTACTCATTATGTATCATTCAGTATTCAAAGTAGTTTGATTTAAACACAATTTCTGGTTAACGGAATGGATGTTAATAAACACGCTTGTGGGTGTTGTGGTATACGCTATTAATAAGGAAAATTCATTTTCTGAATAAACAAATTTTGTAATGTATTTTATTAAGGTAGAAAATTGTAAAAAATATTTGGCATCTTCTATTTACGTAAATTGTTTCGAATTACATAAATATACTTAACAGAATATGGCTTTTAAGAAAGACTTTTATCTAAGACATGGCTTTTATTCAAAATATAGAGACTGCGAACTGTTACATAAAGCGTGAGTTCATGTGACAATATCACATTTTGTTATATCACCAACTTCGGATTCTACATTCCACTTTTCTGTTAGTCAGTTACTTCTACTCTAGAAGGGCATTACTTCTTTTGATTTAACACGCCCACAGAAACATGTAAATATCACAAATAGTTTATTACAGTGTTATCTAATAGCAAAGATGGCGAGATACATGTGTGTGGAGTGCCATATGGATGCATCTGGCGTGCCCGTTTGGATACAATGTTTCGTGAAAGTAATACTCGCTTTTAGTGTGCATATAAAGTGCGTACAACACAAAATAGAATTCACCTAGGACTGCGTATAATCGCCATCACAATTGACGTACTCTTGCAATTCTTCTGGTAGATTCCTATAAAAGTCCTGATGCTTGGAGTCGAAAAACTGTTGCACGCCAGTTTCTACAGGATCCACATTATCAAAGTTATTCCGAGCGAAGAAGTACTGCAAAGTGCGAAACAGGCGGTTGTCTGCAGGGGCCAAGTCGAGAGAATAGAGAGGGTGGAGTAAAATCTCCCAACCAAATTCCATCAATTTCTGAAGGGCGATGAAGGGTTATGACGGACGATGATCTGATGTTATCATGATGGATGACGATTAATCTTCTTCTTGGCTTCTTGGCGATTAATGAGGCCTAGCCGGTTTAGGTGTGTTACAAAAACCGGTTAACCGGTTTCGGTTCCGTTTTGGAGTTTGAACCGAATTAGTCGATTTGGACTTCAAACCGGTTCGGTTTGTGAACGACTCGGTTTGGGAACGGTTCGGTTCGTATCGGTTCGGTTTGTGAACGGTTCGGTTCGGTTTGTAGAATGGTTCGGTTCGGTTTAAGAACTGTTGGACCCTGTTTGAGGATTGTTTTGTTCGGTTTCAGTTCAATATTCGAAATCGATGAAAATGCAGTTTGCGTTATAAGGAACGGTCCACCCAGAGACTATAATGGGGCTGTAACGTTGTTATTCGGTATAACTTTATTCAGATGTAAGATTATTTCGATATTACTGAAACAATTGAGGGTTCATACTGTGTGGGTACTTTCAATGATACTTTGGAAATTGGAATAAAGCTCTTAATATCAGTAGGAAGACAACTTTTCGGCATGGGCAGATTTACGAGAGATGCCCTGGAAGGAGGGGGGGGGGCAATTACTTAAAGGGTGGATGCAATTCCAGGGGAAGCTACGTTTAGAATGTAACATTAAACTCATCCTAGGGGTGTCCCAAAAACCAGTTAACCGGTTTCGGTTCAGTTTGTAGTTTAAACCGAATGTCATGTTGAACTTTAAACCGGTTCGGTTTGCTTTCGGTTAACCGTTCCAAACCGGTTCAAGTGGCAAAGTGAAACCGCGGTTTACGTTTTCAGAGACCGTCCACTCCTAAGCCGGTTCGATCGCAATGCTTGTCATATTCTGTCCAAATGTTTACAGTAGAAAGTGTCATTAATGGTTTGGTTAGATTCTAGGACCTTCCAGTGAATTATGACTGTGACATCGCACACATTACATTCTTCAGATGAAGTTCTGGTTTGGAGGTCGATAGAGGCGGTTTTGGAACGCGATTTACAGTCCTGCGACGCTTTACGTTTCGATACAGAACCCATTTCTCATTCTCCTGACAATGCGTGTGAAGAACCGGTCATTTTGTACCGGAAAAGCAAGGAAACACAAGTAGTGACGCGCGCCTCACATTGAGTTGTACTCAGCTGATATGGAATTCAATGATCGAACTTTGTGGTTAAACCCAAGCGATTCGAGTCGTCTTCCAACTGTTGTTCTGTGTTCCTAATGAGGTTCCCGCTAACTCCTCTACGGTTGGATTCAAACTGTTTTGTAGGGCGTGGTCGAGATCCTCTCCGAAAATACACTGATAGGCGTCCAGACTGTGGTAGATCTTAATTGCTTGTATAGTACAACACTAACTGATTTTGTTGGCTATAGTAGATTTCTACATCTATGGAGATGAAGAGTAAGTCTGTTTGTTTATTTTCCTTCAGGTAGTTTCCAGTATAATTTAAATATAGTAAGATAGCTTGCAACTTTATCTACTTTGTTGTTGAACACCTGAAAATCCTAATTCTGAAAATGCCATCAAGAAATTACCCAGAAGCACAATTCATACTATCACACAAAACACCACAACTAGCCTTTTTACGCCAAACGCCTCAAGGGCTTTAAACCTCCGTAGCTCAGCTCCTAATTAACCTAGAGAGATGATTTAGGTGTCAATCTCTTCAGGACGAATGAAGTTGTTCAACGATGTGCATTTCATCGGGGTCCAGTGGCTTAGGGGCAGGGGGAGAAGTTAGGTGCTTTTATAAAATAGTTTCCCCTCCCCCTCAGCATTTGGGGGTATTCCCCCCAAAGGAGCTACAAGCATAAAAATTGGTATAAATAGAGATAGATGCATATAATAATTAATGATACCCTGTATATGACCATTAGGCTTGAGAGGAGTGAATGAAGGCGTATTTAGTTTAATCTTTTTCTAGTGTATATTTTATTATAAGAGAAAACCATATATTTGAACTTTGTGGGACGCTGGCAAAATTTATTTGCAGTAGGCCGAAAAAAATATTGTCATATGTACGCCAGACATTGGGAACAATTATATAAAAATCGAAGGGCTAAGGAAGAATAGCAAGAGAGATAAAAATTCGGAACGTGGTACACACGATAATCATCCTGTATATATTTTTCGATGGACTTTGGTCTACCCTGACGTTGGCAGCCCTAGCGACGCCCCTAATTGTCACAGGGACATGAACAATACCTCGTTGGAAAGATTATGGGACACAAATTACAACGAGGTTACCTCTGTGCCCCCCGTGTCCAACTCGTAAAAGAAGACGAAGAAGGAATTTTTAAAAAAATGGCAAAAAATATGTACGTGGTATTTCTAAACTTTGTGGGACTATGGCAGCACTGCCATTTGTCGTACGTAAGGAAAATATTCTCGCCTATACGTCATATATTGGGAACAATCATATAAAAAATGAAGGGCGTAGATGCAATAGCAAGGGAGAAAAATTCGGAACGTCTTACCTACGAGAATTACCCTGTATATTTTTCGATGAACTGTAGTCTACCCTGACGTTGGAAGCCCTAGCGACACCTCTAATTGTCACAGAGACGTAAACGGTACATAGTTGGAAAGCTTATGGGACACGGATCGTTCCAACGATGTATTGTTCATGTCTCTGTGAAAATTAGGGGTGTCGCTAGGGCTGCCAAGTTCGGGGTATATGACCGTCTATCGAAAAATATACAGGGTGATTCTCGTAGGTACGACGTTCCGATTTTTTTTTCTCCCTTGCTATTGCAGCTATGACCTTCACTTTTATATGATTATTCCCAATGTCTGGCGTATATGTGAGATTTTTTTCTTTCGTACGACAAATGACAGTCTTGCTATAGTCCCACAAAGTTAAAAAAATAATTTTTTTTCAATTTGTTTACTTCCTTCTTCTTCTTCTTCTTTTACGGGTTGGACATGGGGTGCACAAAAGTTATCTCGCTGGAATCTGTGTTCCATACACTTTCCAACGAGATATAGTTCATGTACCTGTAACATTTAGTAGGGGTACTAGGGACGCCAACATGAAGGTCTACGATTTTCTTGAAATAACTATCCGGCGCATAAAGGCTACCCAAGTATTAGAATACGATTGTAACAGGTTCCGTTAAGTTTGGATGTTATCTCGCTCATGTGCCAAACTGAGTTTGCTTTCCGAGATGCATGGTTTCCAAATTGGAATCCAAAATAGACACCATGAAATGGTAAATAAAATACACATTTCGTAGTAAATCAGAAACAACTCACTTAAAATAAACTTTTAATCTTCTAAGGATGAGAAACATCATGCGCAACACTCAACACTCAGTTGTGTTTCAATAGGATGATTCTAATCGTTGCAAAGATACCAAATGCCAATGAACCGACAGTACCATTTTGTAAAATATAAATTTTATACTACGTTGGCAAGACTGACAAGCCTATGATGTAACATTATAACTACTAATATTCATCATATTGATTAAAACCGACTCCAAAAAACTAAATTTAACTTTAAACATATCCTTTCCGATTTACTGCAAAATATTCATTTTTTAGCATTATATGAAGTCGATTTTGGGCTTGAAGTTGGAACACTGTATCTTTAGAACAAAGAGGAATTCGAGATATGACCAAATCAACTCTGCTCTGTTGTGGCAGGAATACATTTACAAGTTTGTCTCCAATATTTTGAAACCATTCTGATATTTGTGTGTTTTATTGTAAAATATACTGGTGTATTTTGGAAACGAGATTTTAAACGTTGATATTCATTTTTTGTGTGTTTTTAGTTTCTCATGTGTAGTTTGTATTGTATTATAATCATATTGTTATTGCTGTTATATTTCGACATTCAGGGTGTATGGAACATGACTTATTTCAATTCAATTCAATTTATTAACTTCAATATTGTTATTACAATTAAATTACAACTTTCAAACAGATTCCAGAAGATTCATAGCTTCTTGCCGTTTCTGGATTCTCCTTTCCGTAATACCACAGACAAGAGGCACTTGATGGTCTCGTGGTAAGTTTCTAAAATGCAAACGATTACAAGTTAGTAAAGAGTTAAATGCTATTATTCTCCCGTTACACTAGGACACAACTTTTAAGAACAATACTAATATCATTGATATTAGTATTTAAACATAAGATCACATACTGCTACTATGTATTACTATGCACATGAAGTTGAAATTCATAATTAACGCATGGCAAGAAATAGGGTCTAATAATAATAAGACAATACTGATAGTGCAGTTAATTCAAGAATTATGATCTAAATATTTGTATAGGCCTCATGTCTAAGTGAAGGAAAGAAATAGAACATTCTTGTTGATTGGTTGGCAAGATGGCGGCTTACTAGAAGAAAGCTACTAAAATCCCTTGTGTATTTTTTACAAAATTCCAACGTTTTTCAGCCTTTCCTTTAAGAAAATTTGCTCAGTAGTGTTATTAAGTGTTGCTGTGTTTTTATATAATAGTTTTATATCATGAAAATTCAAAATTAACAGTTATAACATCAAATGCGACAGTGACAAGAGAGTTAAGAGTGACTTGCAGCTATGGCGGACAGAAACCATAGCAAGCAATAAATAAGTGACCTTAAAGCATCAGTTAAGACTGTTAGACTGTAAAACTACATCAATTATTAAAACGAACGAGCAATGGATGTTCATAATTAGCCATTTCCGTGCTAGACTACAAAATACGAATACGAAGAACTTTCTTGCTTTTGAATCAAAAGATACATGTCAGCTGATATCTAGTAAGGTGCTATTATGTAGTATATAAAGGGGATGGACTGATTTATGTAATATAAGCCAAAGAACTGGAATTGCTAGTGAACCTAATTGGAGTTGATAAGGTGTGTTAAAATAATGAGAATAATTATACATCAATAATTATACCTGATTATATGTCTGCATTGATTTATTTTGGTCTAAGAGTTTGTTTATGAGTCACCCAAGCAACTGATTGTTGAAAACCTAGAGGATGTATGATGATGACATTTCTTCAGTTCAGGATACTAATAAATGACCATTGAGTTTTGATTACGAAAGATCTGCTTATGTTGTTTTACCAGGGTAAACTATAGTTTAACATATACAATTTCTGTAAGAAGTAACTTGATAAGTTTAAGTCATAATATACACAAAGACATGAACTAGCAAACAAATGAGTAAGCGAAGTAATGACAAAAAAAAAATGTGTGGTGTTTTTAACTAATATCATAAGTTCAAATTGCTTTGGATGATCTCTCGAAGACCCAGGACATAACTATGAAGAACAATATTAATATCATTGGCATTACCATTTACATAAAATCACATACTACTACTATTACTATATGCATGAAATTAAAATACCTGATTCAAGAATAATGAAAAATACTACCTAACAATAGTGATGACAGAAGTATTTATACAATGATTTATGTGTTGAATTGAGGGATGATAAGAACGAACAAAATATATTTATCATTAGTCTTATAAACTGCGTTACATATTAGAAATATAAAGGAAACTTTTCAAAACAACATGGCGGATCCTAGTACAGTCACGAACTAAAGTAAATAGAGGTTGGAGTTGTTAGAAGTAAGAAATTAGATACTGATTTAATGGAACATTTGTATTTTTTAGCAAAGGAAAGAAAAAAAAAGTTTTCTCAATCTATTGACATTGTAATGGATCTTTCATTCTTTAAGCGTCATGTTTGAAAAATGGTTTGTTTAGTAAATGAATGGCCTTACGTGAAAAGGATCATGGATATCTTCATTGATAGTAAGTGCATTTTTATGAGAAGGTTTTAACCAGTGTTAACTAGAGAATGTTTTAATAATCAGAAATTTGGAATTAGAATGGTTAAGTATGGTAATATCTAGATTCATTTACAATAAAGTTTATTGATGTTTATATACTGGACTATATTTGTAGCATGATGAAGATGGATCAAATATTGGGTCATGTTAGGAGAGTTTAGTATCCACCTTACACGGAATTTTATTACGGTTAGTCTGGAATTTTAAATGGTTCATCTTTAGAATTGTTCTACCTTATACAAAAGGAAATAAAAATATTAATGGCGACGAGTATAAAGGATCTCGATCCTACGTAACTTGAAAATAATATAGAAATTGTGGCTGAGTCTAAGATACCATTTTATATTTATGATGACTAAATAGAGACGATTGACAACCATCTTGAAAGATTTTCTCTGTACAGCGCATTAAATAATCTTAAAGAGAAAAAGAAACAACATATAATACAAACTTCAATATCAACAGACATATATGCAAAATTGAAAGATATGGTGAAACCAAATGATGTAACAAAATGATCTTTCACAAAAATCACAGAATGTCTATCCAAAATATACAAAAAACAACAAATATAACCACAGAAAAGTATAAATTCCACAAAATAACTCAACAGCTAGGACAAAGTATTCAGAATTATATAGAGCAATTAAGACGTCAGGCTTCGAATTGTCGTTTTGGTAATTTCGAAAGAAGCGTGTAAAGACCAGTTAGCTCTTGTTGTGTTGGATATGTCATTACGAAAAAGATTGTTACATGACGATCATTCTTTTGAAAAAGCTTGCGCGCTGGCTCATCAGTGTGAAACAGTAGAAAACCAAAGTAGTATTTTAGATGATGCTATGAGAGCAGCCAATCTGAATCAATCTGAATATGTACTTACTGTAAAAAGAAAAATCATTTTTACAAACAATGCTATGAGAAGAAAAAGGCTTATCACCAACGAAAGTCAATACCATTGAAACTAGTACAAATAGCATAGCCAATGCAGATATTCAGACGGAAGATCTACAAGTGGGTATATCAATAAATTACATCTGGGTAGTTAATATTTTGAATTTCGGTGAAACCAGAGATCGGGACAGATTGGTGATTCCTTTAACAATTCAGGATAAGGTAATGGTTGTATTAATAAACTCAGGATCTTCTGACAATCTTATAGACCAAAATACTGCCAAGGCGTTGGCTATCCAGGCAACAAAACTACCAGATTCAGCATTTTTACGATCCTAAACTGGTGGTCGATTACAAATATCATGCAAGGCTAATGTTTCATGTTCCTTCCAGGATATTACTGAAACCTTAACATTTTTATATCTAAATGGATTTTGCCTTCAATTATTTTAGGCAGACAAGGCATAGTTGTATTTTTTCCACCATGGAAACAGGCTATAATTGAAAGTAACCTTCAGAAAACAGAGATAAAGGAACATAACTTAATGGATACGACTATCAGGACAGAGACAAAAAATAAATTACAACAGATGACAAGTATAGGCCAATATGACAACAAAAACAGGATGTGAGTAACGAGTTACAAAATATTAAGCTATTGATGGACAAATATAGCTGTCAGTGGGAAATGATCGTAACCAAAGTATCAACATTATATGATAAACTATTAAATAACAATGACACAAGAATGTTGATCAAACCATCTTCAATATTGGATTCAAATCAATTATGCAGTTCGATTCAAGAAACAGAAGAGAAGAAGGAGAAAGAGAAAAAATGTTAATAAAGTATCTAATGAAGGAATTGGAAATCAAGTATCAGGAGAAAATCATTGTATAGGAGAATTATTATGTAAATATTCAGAAGAAAAGGAAGATTTTTTAACAACCTTAGAATTTTGGATAGTGGTTCTGAAACGGAACCGGAATTGGACGATCAAGAGTCTAAGCAAGGAAGTTTAGTAATTCCACCTAATCAAGTCAAAGAATCGGAATTGGAACTGGATTTGAAGAAAAATCAAGATACTCAGGAACCGGAGTACACGAGAGTAATCTATGACAAAACTTTAAATCGAGCTGATATTGAATGAATTCTAAAAGAATATTATGGAGAGCAGCTAACATTTCACAGAAAATGTAGACTGTAAAATAAATCAATATTGCATTCCTTGTTCGGAAGATACCAGTGTCTACATTGACTACGCATTATTCAACTATGAATGGCCTAAATAGCTTTGTTAATTTGTAATGGTTAGGAAAATTCAGTTCTTTATTATTTAATGTTGTATGTTATGAATTTATGAGATGTTTTTAATTTTCACAGATTGGATTTTGTGAGTGTTAGTGAAAGCGAACTTATGAACTTTGTCAAATCATTTATGGTACAAATACAATATAGTGGGTATTGTTTTGATGCGTCATAGATTATTTTTTTTTAAAGAAAGGGATTCAAGAGATGCGTAACTTAGACTTCAAGGAGAAAGGGTGAGTTGTTAGAAGTAAGAAATAAGATACTGATTTAACCCAATGGAACATTTGTATTATTTAGCAAAGAAAAAAAAAAGAAATTTCCTCAGTCTGTTGACATTGTAATGGAGCTTCCATTCTTTAAGCGTTATGTTTGAAAAATTGTTTGTTTAGTAAATGAATGGACTTACGTGAAAAGGATCAAGGATATCTCCGATAATAAATGTATTTTTATTAGAAGTTTTCAAGCAGTGTTAACTAGCGAATAATTTATAACCATAAATCTGGAATTAGAATGTTTAAGTATGGTGATATCTAGGTTTATTTACAATAAAGTTTATTGATGTTTATATACTGGACTATATTTGTAGCATGATAAAGATAGATCAAATATTGGGTCATGTTCGGAGATATTTTAGTATCCACCTCACACGGAATTGTATTACAGTTAATATGAATTCTTAAGTGATTCATCTTTAGAATTGTTCTAAATTATACAAAAGGAAAAAAAATATTGGGAGTTATAAGAAATAGTAGCTTTTCCTCCAGAAGAATTTTTGCACTGTACGCCTAATAGTTAGACAACCAACATGACAATACAAATATGCGCGAAAACATGCTTTGCAAGGATATTCCTCCGTTTGGAGTAAGAAACAATTAGTAATGAGCATCGCTTGGAGAAAAAAGAGAGTTGACAGAAATCTATTTCTTGCCTTGTTCAAACGCACACAGAGAGAGAGAGAGTCAGAGAGAAGGCATGGGGAAAGACAGGGAAAGAGCGAAAGAACATAGATGAGAAAACAAGGAAAGAGAGAAAGAAAAAGAAAGAAAATGGATTATTTTCTTCCTACAACGATTACTATATATTTCACGGGATTGGACGAAATAAGTCGAAATATTCATCAATATACTAAATTTGGCATTTATAGTTATCATTCTTAGTTAGGGCTCTGGAAAAGCAAAATGACTGGAAGCCCAGACATCCGGAACTGAAAACTAACATGGCGGGGAGAGCAGTTCTCCCATCAAACGGAGAAGAAGACTGATTCACACCAATCAGCAAGAAACACGGAGCCAAGCATTGACTAGGATCCAATAAAAATCAAGCACTAGATCCAAGTCAATGCTGCGTGACTAACGAAAACCTGAATAGATAACGACGGAAAACCAAAGCAAAAATAAAACGAAACACGCTCAAAGCGTGACTAAAACCAAACAAAGAGAATGAGCTAAGGAGAACACACAGAAAGGAAACAGAACATACTAAGAAAATAAAAGGGGAAGAAAATAAATGAAAATGGAAGAGCAACTAGGCTGTTTCATTCCTCCCCGGGCCAGGAAAAAGAAATGAAATGAATGGAGAAGACCTTCTTTCTCCATTCATTGAATTTCTTCTCAACAAAACTGGATATAGCAACAAACACATCCCACATACGAGCCAGACTTAACACCGCAAAACACCAAAGAAAAATCATAAAAGGCTATTAAATCATTTACTAATTAAGAAAGAAAAGTGTTTAATATATTAGATAAAATAAGTAATTAATCATTGAGTTTAATGAGAAAATAAGAAATAATAATAATATTTTATGTTTATATATATTTAAAGTTCAAATATAATTATTAAGATAACGTATTAATATTTAACATTTAATTACACATCTCTCCACACAAAACCCATCACAATCAACCATGTCTTAATGTGAAGTCGTCGTCAGGCTCAATTGCTATAAGACAAATACCAAATACATGCGACCGCCATGCATTTAGCAAGACTTCTATTCAATTGCTTCGACGCAGCAATTCTTGCCTGCGTTGCTCGGAGCAGTTAAATCGCTTCAGGTTTCTGAGGTTATTTTTCCCCACATCAATCCCAGTCATGAGATACGAGATTAGCCTGTTCTCCCAACCTATCATCATCGAACCGATTTACACGACAGGGGCGCGGCCTTCCCGTTGGATCCGACTGAAGGACGTCCATGGCGTTCAAATCAACTCCATGAGAACAGCACGGCCGAGTTGAAACAGCACTAACTCCCATATTATCACATACCTGTGAAGAACCACACTTAACTTCTCTGATAGCCGCATTACCTCCACGAACACTTAGAGTATGGCAACTACACTCTACCACTCTACTCTGACAAGGAGAATTACTATTTTTTGGCACATTATTATTAATAGGAGTCTGACTGTTATTCTGTTTATTGTGATCACTCATAGACATGTTACTATTGGTTACAAAACGTTGGTTATTCCCTCTGCGATATGTATAATTATCGGAAAGCCTACCACGTTTTACATAATTATCATTACGATGATTTCCAAAATTTTTATTTCTACCTGAATTACTACACCATCTGTTACCATTATTAAAATTATGATTAAATGTCCTACCAGAAGAATTATTTTGGAAATTAGGAGATTTATTATTTTTGGATGGATAAAAATTTACCCGCTCAGTTTGAGTATTACTAGGTTTAGTCACTTTAGTTGCTTTTATTTTAGGTTTAAATTTACGGTCACTATTACTTTTGTTTCCTTTAGCTTCGACTGCAATAGATTCAGAATTAGCAAGTAAGTCTTTATTTAGCTCAGCATTAGTAGGACTGTCTAATTTCTTTAACATATCAATAAGAATATTTATGCTGTCAGGAGTGTGCAGTCTTAATAATTTACCTATAGATTCAGGAAGAGCTTGAATTATTATTTCTATTATATCCTCTTCAACATATGGCGAAGCGTATAATTTGTATTTATCTAGCAATTGTTAAGCAAATTGTACCATATTCTCATATACACCTGCATGATATTTAACAGAGTAAACTGTTGCAAATAACGTTTCTTAAGCCTGGGTTTTTCAAATGATCCAGAAAAGCTCGTACGAAGTCTTCGTAAGTAGCAAGTTTCTCTTTCTCATGCGTGTACCAGATCAAAGCTAATCCAGTCAGCCTATGATCAATAACCAGCATTTTATCAGAAGACGTTAGCTTCATTGAGCAATTTCAGCTAAGAATTTCCTAGCAGATTCCCCGGGAGTTCCACTAAACGTTGGAAAGAAATTGATGTCATTAAGCCGTAACGGACGAGCAGAATTACTATCAACACCATTCCTGACCTGACCTAACTGAGGCCACACAGAGTCCTCCTTTTGAGATACTCTCAAGGGATCACAACGTTCATTAGGTTTAAAATGATAACCCACATAAATCGGCGTAGGAGTTACCTTAAGAAATTCAAACCTGAGATCTCGATCTAATTCGGGTTGTTGAGAACACGGATTTTGTGATGAAGAAGCAACAGAAAGATGGGGACACTTAAAAGGTTCGGACCTAAAAGGAAAAGAATCATCGGTCACCTCCTCATGCCATGTTCGTTTTCCCAACATCCGACTTTGATCGACACGTCTGCTATTCTCGAACAAGTCCTCGCTACGGGACGAAATCCTAGGTATATTTGTTACAGTAGTAGTAGTCAGCGAGTACACTGGTTTACCTTGACTTGTAGTAACTACGGAAGTAGCAGTCACAGAGGGTAATTCTAAACTAAAAGTCACAGGAATAAAAGTAGAGAGTTGTTGAGCTTCACTACTCACTATAGGTTCTTTAAGACAAGTTTCCCCGTTTTCATTCTCGGTTGCGTCAGTACGCAATTTCCCAACTTCGATACACAAACTTTCCACTTGGGATTCGAGAGACTCGGTCTTAGATGTGACACTCGTGATTTCACAGTGTACCTCGTCATCTCTCGCATTCATGTCATTAACAACGCTATCTAACTTGGAACTTTGCACATCAATTTTACTTTCAAGAGTACGCATATCACTCTTCATATCGGCACTCTGAGTAGCAATCTTATTTTCAAGGTTAGCACATATATCATTTTTCATCTCGGTACTTTGAGTATCAATCTGACTTTCAAGAGGACGCATGTCACTTTTCATCTCGGTACTTTTAGTAGTTATTTTACTCTCAAGATTATTTATCATCTTAGAGAGCGCATTCAATAAAGTGTCCTGATTACTAGTACCGGTAGGTTCGGTTTCGTTAGATTCGGAATCAACGCGAACCCCGTCTTCAGTTTCATCCTCGACTGTCCCGGTATTAATTGACCTACAAGCTTTGCAAACATATCGCGACTCTAACATCGATTTCAAGTCAGCCGCTATTCATTCACATCGTAAATGCTTTTGCTGCAAACAAGCAGAGCAGGTTATTATCGCACCATTGCGATTACAATATACAAGATGATAATCCTGACCTTCAACACTCATATTATCGTCACTTAAAGGATTACTTATTATAATTGATTACAATATCATATAACAAGGAACCACTATTAACGTCCTTCCCACAAAATACCGAAAGTTCGACTCTCATAACCAATGCCACAATCATCTAGTTTCCACTGTACCTAACTCAACTAAAATTAACCTAACTCGACGTAAGCCACTATCTCCACAAGTACGCAAAGAAATCAATAGCTTTAGTAAATTTCCAGTCACTTTAATATTTAATTCATAAAGAAAAAACCTTTTCCTCTCAGTAACGTTTATCGCCTATAATAAGTGCAGTTTATATTATCATAACTCAAGTTAGTTTGAAACAATTGATACATTTTTTTACAAAAAAAGCGTAGAACAGAACATCGAAAACAGAGATATCCAACTACCCTCTATAACTAACAATATAATTATCAGTACCAGCTGTACATAATTACATTGCCAGCAAACGCTAAAAATCCTGGCTGGTAGTTACCAAAACTGAAAGGACACAGTTTTACAAATCCTGGCTCGTAATCGACAAAAACTGAAACCAAGATCACCAAGATCACACACACTATTCCTGGCTGAGTGAAGTCAAAACTGCAACACCAAACACAATCCAGGAATATTAATAGAATCGCCAAGAGCCTAGAGTACCTACGTAACGCATCTAACCAAAACTCTAGCTGCAAACATTTTCTACACCCCAGACGAGCGGCGCAGAAATGTCTTCCAAATTTAAGAATATCTCGGAAAGAGGATTCCAGATTCTTGTGATGGCTGAAAAAAAAAATAATAATTTAGAACGAGGGAGGAAATACCGATAAGGCGACACCACCAATCTTTTTAACTAGATCGTCGGTTCATACTCTGAAGTACCAGCTGGTTCAGATTAGCGATAGATTAAGAAATGAAAACGCAAATCCATAGTTGGGAATAATCTCAAACGATCATTGGCATACCAATTCATATGTGACTCATACTGGGTCTTTACTCACTTCGAAGTCTACAAAGTGGCAAAAGGACATGTCTTACAGTTACCTTAGTAGGGCCCACACCTGCAGTCCGCATTCGCAATCCTGAAATAAAGGCGACGAACACAACAAGTGACGGTCGCAACTCAATCTAAACGTCGTGTCATAACGCAAAAATGCAAATGATATCAATTCACTCAAATCACATACTGGAGTCACTTCATATGTCAACGCAGAATAAGCATTAATTCCATATATAGTTCTTTTCCTAAGTTATCACATCTCAGCTGTCGAAAGAATCCTACCACTGGCCTACGGATTTATGAACCAACCTAATCTAATTAAAAATGCATCACTCAAAACGATAGGTTTACCGAAACAGAGAAATAATTTAGTATCGATTGCTGTCAAACTTTACGTAATGATTCGTACTTAAAGTCAGATGAATATCATGGCAAACATTAAATAAATCACTGCACATCATAAATATTATTATACACTGTATATGGATTATCAAATAATGCCTTAATTCGTACCTAGTTAACTGAGAGGTTTTCTATACTACGTTAATTGAACAGAAACACAAGATTGTTAGAAGAAATATAAAATTTTCAAAAATTCAATTTATTCAACTGAATTTACATAATGTAAGCTTTCGGAATTGATAATTTCATAAAAATCGAAACAGAATTACTATTGAGCTCCAGGAAGCAAACAAATTTGTATCGTCTATCTTGTATACATTGAATTAAGGTGAAACGAAAGTTGGTTTATCAGATATAAATGTCCATAATTTCCATAATAAATAATGAATTTCACTGGAATTTTTACAAGTTAGTCCCAAAATATTGTTAATCAATTAAGAAAAGTATTACCACATATTTACTTACAAAAATGAAGTTATTGTTCAAAACATACCTCAACGAAAGAAACAAGTTGGGATTATATTAAGCGTGACGTCATTACAGATGGTTACTATATTATACAATTGACGCTGCAAATATAATTTATAAAAAGTGACTATTGAACGGAGTTGAAACCAAGATTAGCTAATCATGTCGAATTATCAAAGTTTACAATTTAAGTCAAAATTTATCGGAAAAAAGTACGCAAAACTGGTTGAACAAACATGTCGCTAATTTGACTAATAATTGTGATATACGGTCGCTGTTAACATTGCTAACACGGAATTTAAAAAGGATTTGGAAACTGGAGACGAAAAATTAGTCATATGATTATTAGAATCTAACGCTCTCGATATTTGAAATGCCGAAATTCGGTCAATACTGAATTGACCCATACTGAAATTTAGAACATATTACCCATTATGACAAATAATCTCAAAATAAAACAATGATAAATTTACTGACGTGAAATTTGGAATTAACGTTGTCGAGATGTACTGTCTTATTAACACTCGTATCAATTATTTTCTTCTTACAACGATTACTATATATTTCACGGGATTGGACGAAATCAGTCGAAATATTCTTCAATATACTAAATTTGGCATTTATAGTTACCATTCGTAGTTAGGGCTCTGGAAAAGCAAAATGACTGGAAGAACAGAAGTCCTTCAGGTCGAAAAATTGGAACTGAAAACTAACAGCGGGGAGAGCAGTTCTACTATCAAACGGAGAAGAAGACTGATTAACACCAATCAGCAAGAAACACGGAGCCAAGCATTGACTAGAATCCAATCAAAAACAAGCACTAGATCCAAGTCAATGCTGCGTGACTAACGAAAACCTGAATAGATAACGACGGAAACCCAAAGCAAAAATAGAACGAAACACGCTCAAAGCGTGACTAAAACCAAACAAAGAGAATGAGCTAGGGAGAACACACTGAAAGAAAACAGAACATACTAAGAAAATAAAAGGGGAAGAAAATAAATGAAAATGGAACAGCAACTAGGCTGTTACACGTTTGGCTTGATGTTTCGACCCTCGGTTACGGAGGATGTTTCATGCAGGTTGGGGATGATAACGAACTACATCCAGTAGCATATTGCTCCAGAGCATTAACAGACACGGAAACTCGTTATGATGTATTTTCATTGGAAATGGCTGCCGCTTATTATATCATCAAAACGTACCAACCTTTTTTGTATGGGAAGCCATTCCATCTATACAGTGACAACGCTGCACTCACCCAACTAAAAACAACCAAGAGTTTAAATGGTTAATTGCCCTGCGTGTCAATATTTTCTGCCAATTGCGATTTCGATGTGATTCATGTGATTTCTGCCACGAATTCACTCTCGATGCACTTAGTAAGAACCATCCGACCAACGGAACATCCCTGTGGTGGATACATTACAGTTTCCTTTCATAGGTTGCATATACGAAAATCGTTAAAGGGTGTTTTGAATGCCAGGTAATGAAACCAAATACGGGAAAGAAAATATGGGATTTACAAATGCATCCAATTCAAGGCTACCCGTTCAGCTACACCTTGGCAGACGTTTTTGGCCCGGTTAAATCCGCAAGTCGCTCGTTTCGTCACAATCTCAACGTTATCGATTTGACCACTCGTTTCGCAGGAGAACCTCAACGCGACCATTGTTCGGAAAATCAATCCTAATAGATATTTAGTACTATACGACGACTCCGTTCGCAAGTGTGAAAAGGAGGAAACGGTTAGTAATTCCCTGATTCGACAGTTCGTGGTCCCCTCAAGCCCATCCGGCGAGGCCGCAACTGGTCACCAGGACACTACACGCTTAGTAACACGGAAAGAAAATACCAGGACATGAATTGAGAGAATTATGGTTCCTTTTTCCCGACTTTAATACATAAGTATGGTTGTCACTCTTTTCCACGGCCTCCATTACAATGAAATGACGTTGTCCAAAGACACAAGAGAAAATTTTGTGTTTCCTTACTGATAGTCTCGGTAGATGCTATTTATCCTTGTAATATTAAAATAAATTTTGGGTCAAGTTCGGTTTGTGTCTTTAACTAGCTCCGCTTTTCCTACAAGGTTTCGATCAAGCATTTTGTTAGAGTTTCACTGAGATCGATGCATGTGCAGAGAAATGGTTTCTTTCTATGAAGTGAGTCAGACTAGCCTTGAACTTGTCATTCTATCCTTCAGCCAGGCTCAAGTTTCTCCCACGTTACGTTAATACAGACAGGCAACGAATGTATCATTATCAAGGTCAGGTAATTTTCCATTGCAGTCGAAGACAATGTTACGTATTCAATGAATAATAAAGCCAAGCATTTCTTTCTGGAGGGAGCTGCAGTCCTAACATAGAGAAATTATGACAATCATGTTTCTTTTATTCATCATACTTGATGGTTTTTGAAGAAGGGCCCATCTCCATTAAACAATTGAGTGTGAATGTGTACAAGCATCTAGTATTTTTTTGTTTTCTTCCGAGACAAAAAAATAAAAATTAAGAACTTCACTCTTGCCAGATTTTACATGTTTTTTCTTTTTATTTTAAGCACATTACAGTACACGTTCCGCAGATGATACATTTTTTGCACGCCTGATTTTACTTGAGATAATAATGCAACGTCACACCCAGGTTTTTTGTTTCTGATTTGCTGTCGTAAATTGTTTTGACATTTGCCACACATTGAGGATAGCTAGTTATTGTGAATTCATGTTTGAAATAATTTAAAGAACTCTAATTTTGACAACGGTTTTGATTTTCTCAGTTCCAAATCCACAATGGAGACAACATTTCTTGTCCTTCTAATTATCCTACTACTCTGCCTGTCAACCTTAGGAATTAGTGAATATCTCCACTTCCGTCACTTGAAGCCCCTTAGGCTACGCAACATGCGCTAGTCTAAGCAAAAAGTTCAACCTACCCGAGCCGCCATACAGCAGGCGTCATGTTCATATGTAGCCGAATGTCCTCATGTGACTCAGTCCCATCACGTTTATTCAAAGATCCCCTCATATTTTGAACATTCCACTCTTGATGTCTAAAGTTAATTTTAAGACGGACAAAAGAACATCAGAATCCTTTAAAGAACCCAGTTAACCCAATTCTCGCCGAATTCATCTACGGGAACAGCTGAGAACTTTTCTTCATCCCCAGTGCATTGGTCTCCACAGAATAAAGACAACCACCACATTGCTTATTTGGTCCATGCCTATTTCTTCACTCCACCAATGGACGCCAGGCAAAGTAATATTGTGCAGTGTTGCAGATTAAAGATCCTTCGTCGGCACATCTCCAGGACAACCTCAACGGGTTCAACAGCACCCCCCCAGAGTCAAGAGTCAATCCACCTAGTTTTAGTGTTCTGTGTTAGTGATGTGTATTGTCTTTGACGTATCTTCCAGATTTGGACTCCAATACAGGTGGTGCGCTTTGACTTCCCGGAAGAATTGTTGAATGATTGAAAGAAGAGTGTAAAGGAAGAATGTTATTTGTGTATTATTTGTTGTACATAATATGTATGTTTTGTACATAGTCTTGTTTCAGAATTGAATCTACTTTGGGAATGTGGTATTGTGATGCCTCAGTCATATTGGAGGAATGCTGATTGGTAAATAACACCTAATGCTAAAAGGTAAATGTAAATAGAGAAAAAGCTTTATTCTACAAAAGAATCTGAGCAAACCAACATTTAGTTTTGTCTGTTATTAAGCATGAACAATCTTTCAATGAACGTGAATATTACATATTGGTTTAAAGCAACACCGTCACCTCTGTCAATGTCACAGAAACCTGCATAGACAGATATTGCATTTCAGTATGAAATATCATATTACTCCGAAACATGTTATTCTTGAGTCACGTTACAGAATAATCAATATGTCTTTTAATGGATCACTTTAAACTTCGTGAACCACTAAGCGTTTTAGTTTCAACTAATAAAGATGGAAACACTAGAATCATTTTCAGTTCTTCGTGTAGGAAAAGTATTAGTCACATCGTGAACTTCATCACATAACTGATGTTAACGGTAAACTTGATTAAAGTAAGTCTGGTCTCCTCTCACTATTCGGGGTGCTCATTTATAGTGAGTCCCCTCACCTCTCACTAGTCGGGGTGCTTATTTATAGTGATTCATAGTATATTTGGGTCCCGTGTTAAACCTTGAATAACGCAATAGGTGCTAAATTTCGAACGTAGGTTTAATTTTGATAATACAAATTATTCGTATTCCCGAAATGTTCGTCTTCACTTTCTTTAGCGTTAAAATGGATTGTTGAATGGAATAGTAATGCTGAAAGTAGGATCAAAAGTTCGACTCGATTATATAACGACCGATTAAGTCTAACCAGCGATTGGTTGATGATTAAAGACAAGGATAATTAAGATCCACTCACTGATTCATAACCAGTTTTCGTCAACTAGATTATTAGGTTTGCGTATTAGGTATGCGTGGTACAAAAGCGGTTATTTTGAGAAAAAAAACAGAGTTTGAAAATCCCGTAACATTTAGTTTCAAAGATTGTGCAGCGTTTTGCGATTTGTGCAAATTATTGCCGCAATAATGTGTGCGTGATGTAAACAATGTTTATGCATCACACACTTTTTTACGGAATAGTATTGATGTACAACGTTTTAGCTATAAATTAATAATTATAACAATTAGGGATCAACGAAGTTCTGACCTAGTGTGAGGCGGGGGTACTCACTATCATTAAGCACCCAGAATAGTGACAGGTGACGAGACTTCATTAGTACAGAAAGGGGTTTCAAATCGGTCTGCCACCTTCTCGCAGGAACCCCTGCCAACTATAATTGTTCTTGGCTAGCTGCAGAATATTTCAAACAAGACGACCTTTTGTAATTGTAATTACCATATTGAATACGCCATTTTGAATTTTGTACTTTTGACGTTCGATTCTGAATCAGCTGTCCTAAACCCCACCTGGTAGTATTGTTTCTTCTACATTAAATGATCGTTTTCTTCTATGCTTGGAGACCACACTTTACGTTCACAGGGTGATTTCTACCCTTAAACCCGTACCATTGCCGAAATAAGAAAAATACATGTCGATTATTTTTCGATGTTCTACATGTATGCAGAGTTTCATTAAAATCGGTGAGTTACACTTCCGTAAGTCTCCTTGTCAGTTGGACATTTATCCGGGGTCCACGTTTAGTAATACCACCCACACAATTCATTTTATCTTATCTTTAGTAATACCACTTCAACTTATTCCCTTTAAATTGAAAAATGTTTAAACAGTTCAATCCATGTCCAATATATCAGCATAAGTCATTCTTATCTATACCTACAAACAGCAAGTTACATTTAAAAATCCCACCACCTTTACGACGTGCACCATCTTTATAACCACAAAAAAGTTTATTTTTATTTTTACGTAGTATTGCATCTCTTCATCTGTTAGCCGTACACACTGGCCTTCAATGAGCTGTCATAAACCGTTCAACTTTAGGAAAATATTTGTCGATTAGCAAAAGAGTATGAGCAAAAACTAATTCTAAATTGTACTTAATTTGCCACTAGTTTCGGTCAACCTACAATGGCCAAACGTCTGATTTTAATTTCGTCCACGATATGTCATTATAAGAAACGAGCTGTTTTGCGTTGCCTTAATTTGCATATTGAACATATTTTAAAACGCAACTTACGATTTCATTCCTATATCGTTTGGTAACAGTTTTGATCAAAATGATTATGCAACCAGTATCCTTTGCACAGAAATGAATAACAAAATTGAACGTTTACAACTTGTGTTTATAAAAGGTTGGTTCTGCAGAAAGCGTGAGGGTAGAAAGTGCTTGCTGCAGACTTATTGAAATGATATGGAGTTTTGGATTTTTATTGGTTCTTCAACTCGCTCTTCTAACACATTCTTCATGCTTTCAGCTTTTAATAAATTTAATTAATGTTCAACTTCATATTTTTGAACTTTTATATCTTTACTAGTGATGTGTGTATTTTCAATAGTAACTGTCAATTGGTCGCAAGTTCTGCAAGCATCTGTCTTTAATAGTTTAGTAGAAAATGTGTACATTTTTGTGGTAACGGTTTTGAAACTGGTTTTGACCATAGTCACTGGATGTAGCAGGCTGAGGTTGTTGAAGAATGGTGTTATAGGAGTAGGGGTAGGTGAGCTTGTGCAGAGGTGGTTATAGAAAGTACAGAACTGGAATGAAGTTGATATGAAACTGATTATCGATTTGATTACTTATAGATTTTAATAAATCGAATATTGTTTATTGTTGTTCGGTATTCCCTTGCCTTGCTGCCGCCTCGCAGCTGTCGATTACCACCACCGTCGCTTGCGAAAGCTCGTATAAGGCGATAACTTAATATTATTGCAACATTTTACTAAGACATCATTTTATTTTTGGAGTGGGAATCATAATTTTATTTTGATGGAGAATGGTGGCAAATTTTTCGTCAACGCGCAGCACAGATTTTCCGTTGACTTTAGTGATGAAGACCACTTGCACATCTAATTTTGTTTTTTCTACCTCTTTCGATATTTTGTAGGTTACGATTTCGCATGCGTAGAGTTGTTTCTTTGAAAGGGGTCGCCGCGGAACAAGATAGAACAAGTTATATTACAAGTTGGGTTCTCGGGAAACTTACCAAAACATGCCCCCAGTTCTTCTTGGAATTTTAATGTACAGGATTTATTTTTAGAAGCAGGTGTCCTCTTGGATGGACAATGGGTCGTCGCGGAATTTTTTGTGGTTTCGCACCTACGGTGCTCGGGGAGGGGAAGCAAGTTTCTTCTTATGTCTGAGGCATGATTGACATAGGCGCCAGTTGCATGGCATTCAAAATTCTATTTATTATTTCACTCCATTTGATGCTTGGAGCTTGTTACCATATGCTTCGGCTCTTCTAAGAATTTGACTGTGCAGGTGTTGGTTTATTTTTGTTTGTGTCACTGTTATGCTTGCAAACATACTAGAAGTTATTTTACTTATTCTTTGATGATAGCAGTTGTTCACAGAACCAGTTGAATGTTGTTGCTTACAAAATAGCTTATGACGTCTAAAGTTGATTTTCTTTTAAATTTTTTGTGTACGGTTGTGATCTAGCTACGATAGTAGACACTAGTAAAAGTATCATGCATTTTTACGAAGAACGCCGCTTGCTGGAAACTGAAAACTCGATGTCGGAAAATTGAGTCTTATTTTCCCGTATTTGACGTACTGCATCTACCTCAAGTTTGGAGGTAGAATTTAATTCAGATAGTGATGAAGGATATTGTGCTTCTAGTGCTGAGGAAACTGATAGTGTTGTTCAGAATAGTGAAGTTTCATCTGCACCCATGTGTTCTAGTGAAACACAAAATTCCTACAGATATATGTATTACAGGATTGATGATCAGTGAATTTTAGAAGCTATCAAAAATTGGAAATATAAAAACAACTGTACCCTATTGTGTGCTGAATGTTTCTATAATGTTGTCTAGTATTGAATAGAGTAAAAATGCACGTAGGTATTAAACTGTTTCTAAATATACCGTTCATTATCATATTTCAAGTAAACTTGTATCAAAAGATAACTTTTCACTTGAATTCTAAAACTATTCCAACTTTACTCAATTTTGTAACACAATAAAGTATTTCTTATTTTGCATCCTTTTTAATATAATACTCTTTTTCTTGTGTTGCCTCTAAACAGAATAGATAGAAGAAAATTGGATTATATCTGTTTTTAAAAGTAGAGCAGAAAGTTGATTTTTGTTTTGTCAAACTTTGGTTGGCTTGCAATTTACGATTTTTCTTCACTATACTTTTTGAGTTGAAAAGGATGTATCATTTTACACGAATTAGAGTTCTGGAAATCCATGCCCGCGTCTATGTCTGTCTATCTCTATGTTAGTAATCCAAATCACTAGCGTCTCAGGGAAACCGGTTTCCTTCGCCCCTCTCGCGCCGGTGCAGAACTCCTTGAAAGGAGCAGAACTCCTTGATCTATTAGTTCCACCGAAAAGCATTCACCTCACAACTCACTGTTTGGCCCGATAAACAACGTATTGGGAAGCTGAGCGAAAGGTCCCGGGATCGAACACGGGCGTTGCTACTTTTACATTTTTTCAAGAAAATTAACATTTTTCTTTTATATACATATATATAGTATATATAAAGGCATAAAAAATAATAAAAATAGCGACCAAAGGCACTTGGAAATTAGGTAGGTCAGATTCGGTGTTTTTTTTATTTATTGCACAAACGACTTAAACAGAGACATTATTACCAAGAGCACTCGCCCTAGACGCAAGTATCCAAATCTACATGCGTCCATTGATTTCCACCAAATTTTGTGCAGGTATTCCTTACATACTGGGCCAGGTCGTAGAAGTATTCCAGGTTTGGTATTGCGTTTAAGTTGTCAATGTGGCAAATATTTATTATTTGTAAAATTGCTTCAATTTGGGCGTATCAGTACCAAGCTTGGCACACACATTATTCAACTCAACACAAAAATTTTCTGAGAGTTTACGTCCACAAGTGTCAGTTTTGCCACCTATTTCATAAAATAGTTGATTTATTTTATAAAATATATATTTTACAAATTTATACAAATGTCTAAGTACAAATCGACACACGTCCATTGAGAAACACTAAATTCTGTATAAATATGCGTTAGGTATATGGTCGTATCTCGTGGAGGTATTATGGGCACCGTGGGTGTCAGTGTTGCAAACAAATTGCTAAAATTTAATATTTATAATTTAGCAACAAACTTAGCATGTAGGCACTGGGACATTTCACAGACGTACTGAATACATCACAGGCGCCGAAGTAGTCAGTGTTGTCAACTAATTTCGAAAACTATTACTTCAAATTGCTTCCATGCATTCCACATATCTGCACCAAACTTGGCATTTAGTTACTGGCACAGATCATACAGGTTTTCTAGGCGCCAAAGTTGCAAGCGTTGCCAACCAATTTCGAAAATTGAATATTTAAAATTAGTTTAATATTGTTGACCGTATCTACATCAAACTTGACGTTCAGGTAGTCTACTAGTACAGATACTATCTACGCTGCAGTTCAATATTGGCAAGCAACTTTAAGAACAGTACCAGCTGTGAGTGATGCCAACATATTTTATAAATCATGCACCAATGGGCAGATATACCGGCAAGTTGTTAATACCTTCCTCCCTTACGTTCAGGATACAAATATCGAGTTTTACCTTAAGTAAGACCTCTGCTTGTACCTTCTCACTTCGTATCCTGAATTAGTGATCGCCGAGGGTTATCATCAGCAATGTGACGAACTTAGCTCCTACGATTGTGGAGGGTTCATACAATGTAAAGTATATAAATTAGTTATTTTACACTTAGCAATACACAAAATAACCCTAATGTATTTAAAGAGAATATATAGTACCACCTGTTTTCATGAACATGGAAGGAAAACTACGAATCAGAATGAATCTATAATCATTGTCCGTAAATATAAAATATTTTTACAGAGTCAATTTGTCAATGTTGGAAACTAGCACATTGATACACGTTAAAGTAACATACATGGAAACATAAAGACGTGAAAGTTAGTGGCCGTAGCTCAATTGGTAGCGCGTTGGCTCAACAATCAGAAGATCCTGGAAATGATCCTAGTAGCCGCCTACCGTGACTGAGGTTTCTCCAGGGATGTTTCTGCGGTCACACCACACAATTCTGGTATCTCCCAAAATGAATTTCGTTGCCCTTCCAGATGAAACTGGTAACCTAACCTACCTGTACCTAAGCAGAAATATACACGCGTCTTACGTGTATCAAGAAGCAAAAGGTATTAATCTAGTTATTAGTGCTAACAAGCACAACATTTGTATTTAAATATTAATCAGTATTCAGGGCCCCAAAACACAAGGGTCACAAAATGCACGCCACCGTGAGAATCAAATATTAAATATTATTATGCGTAACAAAACCAAATCATTGTTAGTATAATATCTACGTTATTGTAACATTATTTCAATGAATCGGTCGTTAAGCTCGGAAAGATCGCATCGGGAATTCTGCCAGAATTTTCATTTTAGGGGTATATAGCGGAAGTATAGGGGTGTAAGTAGAGTTTTGCAGGGTTTATGTCGATTTCGAAAAGTAAAAATCTTTAAGTTGGCGTGTGTGCTCTACGATTTATAGGAGGACGCCCCCAATAAGGAATGTATGGAAGAATCTCTATATCCCATACAGAAAAAGAACGCTCGACTCAATGTATATGTAATGCTAAGAAGTGGTTTTAAGAGCGCGATGTCGAATCTGTCTTTCTATTTATCCTTTTGTCCATTCAGTTGAAGATTGCTTAGCATCAAGGCATGGGAAGTGTTTGTTTTCTTATGTCTTATAGATAGGCCCTATCTTCGTTCTAGATTACAGCATATACTTGAAATGACAAAACAAATTCATTATCGTTACTAAAGGAATACTATTTATGTCCGTGTCAACCTTCAACATATAAACCTTAAATATGAATGGTAGAACCTTAGAAATATGAAACCTTAGAAAATACATAATTTCTTGGCATCATCGTACAATGTGATTTACGACGACACTGGATTTTTTAAGATTCATCTCATTATTTTAACTTGGTATTTGAATTTAAATTTATTTAAAACATTTAGAAAACTTTGGCTCAGGACGATTATTTCCACTTAGGGACACAAGTGGTTTGAGTTCATGTAAGCTATAGGTCCCGTTAGCTATATTTTCCCATTCAGTAGTTAAATTCCGCATAGGCTACTACGTAAATTCCCGTAGTACATGAATTCAACTTTAATGTATCATAGTAAAAAAAAATCATGTAAGATGCAAAAGTTTTATTTATCACTATTACATGCAAGTTACTACTGAATTTATTGAAAGTAAAAAAAAAAAAAAATTCATCGACGGAGCTCGAAACTCTAAAAATCAGAATAACTAAAATTAGCGTGTCTTAACAAAGTGCGCCACGAAGCCAAAAGGTGGAGCAACCCACTTGAATACGTATTAGTAGCATTACAAAATTAGCATGCGTTCCATCTATTTGAGTGATTTTGTAGTTAAAAAGATGGATTTGGTGTTTTTAATTTATTGAAATGTGTTGCGCAGGAAAATATATTCACTGTTTCGTCAAATAATTAATCATATATATCTTTTTTCCTTGTTTTCTGTCCTCAAAAGTTCCGAGTATTTTACTAGTACAACGCAAAACTAGAGCTTCCCTTCCCTAAGCATTCGACTGATATGTTACTAACTTTGGGCGCTACTAGCGCACAAAATGCGTTTATGAATACCTCACTTAGTCAGCGGTTAGTCAATCGTTAGTACAGCGTTAGTAGTTTCAAAAAACGTCTCTGAATACGGCTGGAAATGTTTAAAGTTTAAAAGAACAAGCATTTGTCTACTGTATCGCTTGCAAAAGGATAAATGTGCACTAAATCTGGAACTTATTACCTTTGACACACACTAGAGACTCCTGTTGTAAAATGGGGCTTGATGACATAAACACAGCAACAACACAATTACTTTACTTTTGTTTATTTTATCTGTGTACTTGAACCTTCCTGCTCGTAGAAGTATGGCAAGTGTTTAGCGATATCGTTTGTTAATAGAGACAACGGGGAAGGGGAGGGCAAGCGAGCGTTCAGGGTACCTGAATCTAAGTATTGAACAAGTGGCGTAGGGTAGACGTTATACAGTTTTTTGAAGGAGGATTAGCATGTGTAAATTTTCCCTGCCAGGTGGGAGATTGGTTTGTATAAAGTTTATGTAATGTATTACTTCTAAAGAAAACTATGCAAAGCACCACGCCAAGCTTTACCCAAGCTTAATTGTTTGTTGATATTAACATTCTAAATGAGCTGGAAAGCTTCTAAAGGCAGAACCTTGGTAAAGTGGGCTCCGAACTACTCCTACCAAGAAGTATTCAAATATTCGAATCTATGATATGTCAGAAATCATCGAATATTCGAATAGTCTGAGCTCTAGTTCTGACGTAATTTAATGGCACTTGAAAAATTGGTGTTCAGCCTCATGAAGACTGGCTTAATTTCCATATCCTCATCTTTAGATCCTCACCATAATTAGTACTCAATTTTGTCCTCGATTTCATCCAACCTTAACTTTCAGTACGAAATTCAACCTCGACCTCACTCAACCACAACCGAACCACCTCCAACTCACTTAACCTCAACCTCAATCTACCGAGCTGCCGTAGCTCAGTGATAGAGCTTTGGCATAGCATTCGGGATGGTATGGGTTCAATCCCAGCGACCGACCTTCCATACTGAGATTTTTCCGGGGATTTTCCTCAGTCGCACCAGGCAAATGCCGAGATAGCAGTTTCCTCATCCTTCCCCACCCTTATTTCGGCCTGAGCCGTAGTTGCCTAAAGGCCATAAATAAAATTCAAATTCGACCTCAATCTGACTCTAATCTCAACATTATGATCAAACTTCAATCTCGACCTCACTCAACCTGAGCCTCACGACAAAACTTGAACCTCGATCTCACTCAATCTCACGAGGAACGTGATCCCCTATCTAACTACAACCCCATGATTTAACTTCAACCTCGACCTCAATTAACTACAACCTCGCAACGGAGTTTGAACCTCGACCTCACTCAACCTCAAACTTGATCTGACTCAACCTTACAATGAACCTCGACCTCACAAACTTAAGCTCGCGTCTAGAGGTTTGGGAGATATTAGGTTGAGGTTGGGCCTCGTGAGGTTTAACACCTGAGTGCGGCCGAGGCTAAAGTTCCATCGCGAGGTTGAGGCTAAGCGAGGTCGACGTTGAAGTTCCATCGTGACGTTGAGATTCCATCGTGAGGTTGAATCTAAAATTCCATCTTGAAGTTAAGGTTGAGGTCGAGGTTGAAGGTCCTTCGAGAGGTTGAGGTTGAAATCCCACTGAGGTTGTGATTGAGTGAGATCGAAATTGTGGCCCCATTGTGAACTTTAGTTTTAGTTAAGTCAGAATTGAAGTTACATCGTGAGGCTGAGATTCAGTGGGGTCGAGGTTAAGGTTCCATTCTTAGATTGGGATCCAGTGAAGTCGATGTTAATGTTCCATAGTAAGACTGAGTTAGGTAAATTTTGAAGTTCCATCGTTAGGTTGAGGTTGAGGTTGAAGTTCTATCGTGAGTTGGACGTTTAGTAAGGTCGAGATTGAAGTTCTATCGTTAGGTTGAGGTTAATGTTCTATCGTGAGGTCTAGGTTGATAGAGTCCATCTGAGGTTTAGTGAGGGGAGGTGAAGGTTCAATCGTGAGGTTTAGGTTGAGTGAGGACGTTGTTGAAGTTTCCATGAAGTTTAGAGCGGTCGAACTTGAACTTTCATAGTGAGGTTGAAGCTAAGTAAGGTCGAGATTAATGTTTCACTGTGAGGTTGAGAGAAGTCGGAGTTAATGTTCTATCATATGGTTCTATCTTCTGGGCGTTCGCATATATAAAAAAATGCAATATATTTAGAAACAAATTTTAATTGTATATATCTATAAATATAATAATATATAATGAACTGAACACAGAGCAGTACTAGACTACAAAGTTAGTAACAATGGAGAGAGAGCTATGTAAAGTCGCTGATACCGTTGTATTAGTTTCTAGGTAATTAAGGTCAAATATGTCTGAAACATTTTAATATAGATAAATGAATCAAACTGGATTTTAGGTTAAGATGACACATATTAACTTTACTAACTAACTATATGGCTTATGGAACTCGCAAGTTCATCGCCGCAGTTACAAACGTTCGCCATTGGATTCTAGCCTGGACAACATCAGCATATCAACTTTAGGATGATAATAATGTAAAAAATCGTTATTTCCTTTGATTAACACGAAATTTGTGCCTCAACTAGGAACCTGAAGATAAAGCCGCACATTAATGAAATTTTGTGTGCTTTATATAAACCCAAAATAACATTGAACCGACCTCCAGGTAATTTCAATTTCTGCAGAAAATATATTTGCTCCACTCTAATATCCGTGATTTCAGTTCTTTATAGGTTTTTCTACCTCTTGCAGTTCAACGGATTTAAAGTATAATTCAACTAAAAGTTCAGAATTATTGTGTTGTGCAAATATATTAAGGTTAGATTTAGACACATTGAGTGTCACTTGGAAGATTTCTACGAATGCTTTTGCAATAGCTTTTTTATCCTTTAATAGTTGACTCTTGTAATTTAGTACATTGCATTCCGATTTGCGTCTCTTATTTTTAATATATTTTCAGATGCTTTTTGGATAGGATAAAATGTTAATTTTGCAGTTATGCAAATATGTTTTACAGGCGAAAGTTATTTTTCGTTTAGTGAGAGCATGTATTTCCTTAAATTTATCGTAATGATGCGTAGCTTCCCTAATAGATTGTTTACATTTACTACGGTCGTATGCCTTTCTCTTGATCAATTTAATTATGTAATTTGAAAACAAGGCAGGGTAATTTAATTTTGATCTCGTTCGCTGTATACATTTATCAAAAATAGAATATAATATATTATAGAAAGAACAGCTTCATCGACAATCAAGCTATTAGATAGATACGCTTTCCCAATTAGCTAATTCAATGTCGCGATATAATTGCTCATAATTGGCTTTGTGGAATTTGTAATCCATTGGTTTTTGATTTTGTTGCATTTCTTATTCGCTTGGTATACAGAAATTCTGCTAATAAAGCAAAATGATAAACATCCTCAGGGACGATTGAGTCATGTTCACGCGTTACAACAATACTGACAATTTCGGAATGTTCTAAATCTAGAGTTTTGTCATGTGTGTTTCTGACATCATTAAGAGATTTTAAGTTATAAAAATTGTTATATGCATTGAAATCAAAATTGTTGGAAGCACATCGTCTATTAGCTGCCTTGTTAAACAGATGCACTTCTCTGCAAACCAAACTGCTTTTCACACCCTTTTCTTGGCATTTTCTTTTGAATACCTCTGCTGATCAGTTCAGCGTTATATTCACTGTTTGACCAATGGGATCATAATTCCTGTCATAGTAGCGCGTGCTCCATAAAATATAATTAGTACTCTACAAAATAAGAATAAAACCATTAGATCGTTCAAAATGTTACAATATCAACTTTGAAGTAAAAACTTGATTTAGTTTCCCGCCTACATTTTAATATTTGTTCAGTAACTTGGATAATAGCATCACCTTATGAACTGTTCATCAACTACAAACGCAAGGGTTTCTATGTATATCGATAGTGTCGCAGCAATTGTTTAAGTCGACATGCACATATTTACTAAAATGAAGGTTTTCAACATGAGCAACAATTTGATTTCACATTGTTAAGGGCCACCTAGATCTTCGATTTCAAAATTTCCTCTCTGAATTGGCTTATCAGTTCTCCAAATATCAGTATGATAGGTAATTTAGCTCAATACACTAAAGGATTTCTTCAGGCTTCTTATCCATAAACGTTTACTTAATGATGTGCGAGAGTTTGAAAAATTCAGAGAAGTATTTGTAAAATTGCACATTTTTCATTTATATGGTTCCATCCTTTATCTGAGTGAAGCTGAAAAGCTACGACTCCGCAAATGAGCATTATAAAGTATTAAATAAGACACTTTCTTGCCACAGGCTCATATACGTCCAGATGGGAAGTGGGTCGGATCGAAAACTTCTCAGTACTCCCTGTCTCGTACTTGGATCTTGATAATATCGTGTCGGATACACTCTTGAATCGTGTATGGCTATAGAAATGAAATAATTACTAGAGGTTATGAGATAAAAAAAAATACTCATACACAATATAATAGGGGAGTAGGTGGTAATATGAACATTTTTGGCTATAAATTGAACATTAAAATATTTTCTCTGCCAGATATATTATTGAATGTCAGTTTATCTCTCCCTCTCTCCGTAACCAGTGTTTCAACTCAACATATTAAGCGATCCCGAAAATGTTATAAAAGGACTTAAATATTGGTATGAAATTGTTCTTTTCTACATTCCTGCAATATACCAAAGTTTTGATTCACATTTTTTGCCTAAATAAATCGTTATTTAAGCTTTTCCATGAAATATTGAGAAATACAGAGCATCTTTAATTAAACTTGGCAAAGCTCTCTTTCTCCATTCTTCTTTGAAAGAAATTGTACCGCCTTAAGAACTACAGTATGTTGGGTGTTCAGTAAGAACAGAGGGTTTTCCGTGCAAACGTTACAAACGTAGAGGGGTTCGTAACCGGAACTGCAACTAGTTAACACATCATTTACTCTATCCTTAAGTATCGATACTTCGAGTCCCTAAATTCTCTCTTCAAAATTGGCATTCAGCATCGTATATCCATAGAACTATCTCTTAGCAGATTATTATACATGTTAAATTTGAGAACATAAATCGATATTATTGATTTATCTTTATTTTACAACAACACTTTAAATTCCATTTTCACTCATTCTATTAAATAAAACTTTTGTTTCAGTTGTAAATTTTTTTAACTCTTTCGTAATGTAATGGGTTTCCTATTGATGGTATGTAGGTTTCTACCTCCCTCGGATGGTATATGAATGTTATGGAAATTATAATTCGTTTATCTTTGGATTAGGTTATTTTATAGCTCTTGAAATGTCCCACATTACCACTAACAGCCAGTTTTAACACAACCTGGAAACTTTCAACTCAGACATAATATTATATCTTTAATTTTTCGGATTACCACTACTCTTAGCTCCGGATCTACTTCGTGCGAAACATCTACTAAGAAAAGTACACAATTTATAATATTTTTCTTATAAAAACGAATAGGTAGATGCATAAACAATATTATAACATTTAAAAAAAACGAGTTACATGCAGGGAGTGATTATGATGACATAAACACATGCCCAGAGACAGAAAACACATGAGTCCCTCCAGTCCCTCGAAGTGTGGGGTTTACATACCCCGTCTGTTCTTCAACATTTTGATAACAGGCATGCTTAGGATACGTACATACCATCTCTGCATTTTCCACTTCGAACACTGTGTTCATTCAACACAAGTTGCGTACTTATAAGGTAGTAGTATAGAAACATTCGTCTGCTGAAAGGTCTTATCCTGGCACTGGATTCTTACATTTAATAACATAATCACGTGATGTAAGTAGAGCGAAACTAAGATAATTCGAAGCTGAAGCGACAACAGCAAAACTTCGAATAAACGAAAAATAGAATTATATAAATATTAGATTTTAAACTACAGTATATGTATTGGCAATATATGATAACAGCGTAACGTACGAACTTTATCAGTATTTGTACAAATAAATTATTCTATGAAATCAAACTACAATATTCTAAAATCAAAACTTTAAATAGCAGCCATTAAACAAACTTTAAATTTTAGATTATTTCCTTGAATTTATCTTGTGTACTACATGGGTTATTTTCAAGTGTTTAGCAACGTTAGTTTATTACACCCTTCTATACTTCATGCACAACTTCTACCTTTCAAGCTAGTGTAATACTGTGTATCACAGTGGTTTGGTTCGGTGATAGAAATGATCTAAAAATAAATTGAAATAGAAGTTTAAAACTTATAATCACAAAAGCAATTTACCAATATTGAAAGCTTTAAACTGCACTCACTCTAAACCAAAAATATCTATAGAAATTGATCAGAGGAAACTTCTTAATAATTTTATCTTCAATTAACCAAAAGCCTTTGATTAAAGAGGAATATGTACACGTATTTGAACTGAAAACTTAAAGAAACGGAGGAAAAATTCTAATTAAACATGATTGATTGTCCAGTTTTATATCATAGAGATATTAGAAAATTGATAAATCCCTACTCAAAAATTCATATTCCGAAAAATATCATTATTTGTTTTTATTTTGATTTAATTTTAAGAACCATGTTAGTGCAATGTAAAACATAATTTCTTAAAATTGATAATAATGTGTACCGAGAAATCAATTTTTTTTAAAATGAGATATCTGCTTTTATTGACTAGAAAATGAGAACATGTCTGTTTGGAAATAACATTAGTAACATTCTTTCAAAATCGGTATGCTCTCATCTTAGATTATATGAGAATGCTAATCTCATTTCTAAGAAAATTGTTTCCCGTTGCACAAATAAGAACTATTTTCTTAATTTCTGTTAACAATTTTTCGCTCTGAGTACTCTTATATGTCGTCTATTTTGTATCAGACGAATGTGGTATGTTTTGAGTCTTCTTTCTATTCATACATTGAAAACGGACCTAATTGGTTTATGCTAAGGGAAATACAGAATGTCAGGAGATGCTTTCACTATCCTTCCATTGGCCAAAGTTAGTTTTTCGCCGCTTTGCTGAAACAGAGAAGTACAGACCTTTATAATTAAATGAAAACAAAAAATGTGTATTCTAATTGAATTATTAACTCGGCTTTCGGCATTATTGAATTTCTTTATTTTGCCTAACATGTTTCATTATTATTATTACATTATATTCATCATCATCATCATATTATTATTATTATTATTATTATTATTTTAACGTAAATGCAATTTTCACTTATTTTATTAACATTTCATTTTTCTAAGTTCTCAAGAACTGAAAATAATAATAAACCGGAAAAAGAGTACTTTCCTGCGAAACTTTCTATTATCTATGTGAATGATTCAGCCCAACGCCACTGCACATGATTTCATGGTATTTTTTCACTCTGTTGCAGCTGCACCCTAAGAGGAAAAGATTCATCCTTGATTTACAAGCTCACCGAACGGTCAGCGAGGGTCAAAGAGACCTCTCAGCAAAAAGCTGGTCACCGTCACCCTTGTCATGTGATTATCAGGTTGAAAGAACAGCTCAGCTATGTGTGCAAAGCAGTTGACTCATTGCTGTGATTCACTTTGTTGAGTTGTTGAATGAGGACACGTGCGTTTGTTAGATGTGCATCGGAGCACATAGAGCATTCTTTGGAATTCTAATTGAAGTAGCATCAACCAATTACTATCTTTGAAAGAAGCTCCAAATTTATTTCAAACTGTTAAGCAAAATATATCTTGTTATCTTATTTAAGCTCTTGAACGATGTTTTAAAACGTGTGAAAAAAATTCATTAGTTAAAAGCTGAAATGTTTACCAGTTCACTACAGAATGTCTTAGTGCCGGTGCTTACGCAGTGTTTCAAAGTTACTTTTATGGATTTATTATTTACATAAGACAAGAAAGCAATTGTTGAAAAGCAATATATCATCAATCAATATACAAACTATTTGGGGAATGTCTGTGTCTGTATGAGTGATGGTGCGTGACTTTACTGCTTCAATTGTCGATACTTGGATAGATTCCAACCAGATTATAACCCTCAAGCTTTTAGATACACGAAAGTTTTGATCTCATTTTGATGAAATTTATTGCTTAATTTGCTTCATGTGCCGCGATTTCTGAAATGTATTATATGGTTCCACCACACAAAAAATTTATTGCATTCAATCTATGTTCATTAACAGTACAGTCAGGGACAAAACATGACAGCAGTCCAAACAGGCAACCTACTTATGTAAGGGCTGTTAAATGAAGTCTAGGTGCATCCCTGAAATGTGTGAAAGTTTATTCAGTGACGAAGTTCAACATTACTTGCTACAACAATGGGTACCGGTAAGTAAGGAGATATGTATACAGATTAATTAATTAGTAGTATTACAGTACTTTGTGAGAAGAAATGCCTCCTCTCGTAGATTTGCTCAGATTTCTCCTCTAATCGTGAGAACCTTTACATTTGACACGGAATCACGACATGCGATGCTTACAACCTTAGCACCAAAGCTGTTGCAGGGATGTCAGTTAAATAATTATGGTAGCACTGAAAAGAGAAAGCTCTCTGGGTGGACAAATATACAGATCTTTACTTATTTATCTTGAATTACTGTCTTTATTTGTGAATACTGTTTTCCGTAGATTTACTATTAATACTATCCTTTATAGCATAAAGGTTTAGTTTATCATAGAAAACGATTCCCTTTAAACTTCTTACAATACAGTTAAACGGACAATTTTGTATAGGCCTACATGTTAGAATTAAAATGCCATATGGTACTCTGGAATCTTATATTAAATTAATACTGAGCTGTTCGAGCTTATATGAAACGAATAAATCCCTAATTAAGGCGTATGCGAGAACAAACGTCTATGTGACAGTTTTGTGTAAGTGGATTTACTAACTAAAGGTCTCTGATGTATACTTGCGATGTTTTCCACTTCGTTTTGAACATATTGCCACAAATGGCCTCGGTATTCAGACATTTATGGAGAGAATTGTACTACAAAACCCGGGAACAAAAGTCTATATTACATGCTCTTCCCCTGAGTGAGCGCACGCTTAAACGATGTGTTGGATTTATAGAACAAAGATCTATTTTTCACCATACAGCGCCACCTCCCTCTGCGGACAAGATTCTACTTCCTTGCCGTTTTTCCCAATACACACAAAACGTAACATAGGCGTTTGTTCGCGCATACACCTCAGTTCTTCTTTCTAACACTAAACCACATACTGACAGTTTTAATATACGTAGACAAATCCTTCTAAGTTTACTTGTGTCCTCCGTCTTTAAACAATTGCCTAAATTATAAGTAAATACATTATTTCATTTATTTAGTTTCAAAATATAAAAAATGGCATTTGCATATTTTACTGCAAGAATATGAAGAACATAGCTAGGTTTCGTCCAGAAAAGACAGCGACTACCTCCGACTCTAACTATTATAACTAAAACTTCTGGGATTGAGCTAGGAAAACAGAGTACGGTTCGATTCGTATAGCTATAAGTAAACTAGTATGAAACGGCTACGTTAATATTAAATCTACAGAAAACTGTATGAATTTTCCGTGACGAAAACAGTTGAAGCCAAAGTAATTAAGTGATGTATGATACTGGAAATCCAGATTGTAAATTAATATTATCTTATAAACAAAAGTCAAACCCAGTACGATGTTACAAACACAATTTATTATTCAATTTGTGTATTGAATACACACTTCTAATACACAATACAACGTTTTCAGTACATCTGTAATCATTATCACTAATGGCTCGCAGGAGTCGAAGCTTACAACTGTGCAGACATTTAGGTAACTTGAGCACACTGGGCAACTTCGGCTAACCTCGGCAATGCAGTCCGAAGGAGGGAGAATATCTGTTTTCTGATTATAACGGAGGGAAGCAAAACAACTGAAGAATGCACGGGGGAAAGGGGGAATATCCAGAAAATTATATTTTTCGTAATGCAACTTTCCTTGTGGTTAGTTGCAATAGTTTTCTGCAGGGATAAAAAATCACGACTTTTCCTTAAAAAAAAAAAAAGAACTTTGTTGATTTTTTTATCTATTTTTCTATTTAAATATTTTATTTAAATAACTTGTGACACTGAAATATATTCTAAATTAGTTTTCTTTTACAAATGCCTGAACCATTAAAACTTAAAGTAAAATTCATACCCAGTTACGCTTCGCTAGAGAAGATAGCCATGGAAAATGAGTGATTATAACTTGTAATAATTTTGAAAAGGAAGGAAGATATGAAAACATTAATTTCGTCGATACGCGATGAAGTGGGTTCCGAGGAATATACGATATACACCGTACGTCCGAAAAAGGGACGATTAAAAGTTTCTATGTATTAGCTTTCCTCCTAAAGTGACGTCTGTATATTCCTACTTGAAAGTAGTCGGCCAGGGTCTAGTTAGTTGGTACCATTCCGAAATTTACCTTTCTTCCTAAGTAATTGCAAATTTTCTAATCACAATTCTCTATTTTCTACATCTCCCAAACGAAATTTTCTAGGATTTAAGTTTACTAAGATATATTTTAAAGTCCTTTCAGTGAGCGTTTCGAACCCTCAAAACTCTATACAGGCCTATTTACTTTTGGGAACACCGTATAAAAATATTCCGTAAAATTTTAGAGCTATTAGACCCCAAGGGCATGGTGTCTTAGTGGTTGAGCGCTCACCTCTGGTGTGTGGGCTAATCTGTTCGATCCCGGTTCCTACCAAGTAAGCTTTGTTGTGAACAAACACTGTGTTCCATTCGACCTGAGCCAAAGTCGCTCCAATGTCTTAAGTAAAATTCAATTCAATCAGATATATTTAATATAACGAAAATTCATCTTTGTGTATGATAGTAATTATGAGCTGTAACAATGAGTAAATAAATTAACTTCATTAAACTATGATTCGGAAACTATGATCAAAATATTAGAATTGGCAATGGACAGATTCACTTATTCCATCATAAACGGAATTCAACTTACCACGCTTATATTCAAGTAAAATATTAGTTGTGTTATTTAATAGTTGTATCAACTCTGCGTAATGTGTGTGAAAGTTATGCAATCTCAGTACAATTAATTAAATTTCATCGTTACGAGTTTGGCGGGATTAATGCTCAACGGGAATTCTCGTATAGTTAATGGGAATTTGTTTTAAAAACTGATAGCACTCTGCGTCTGCGCAGTGAAGAAAAGTGAACATGTTCGTCCTGAATCCTGATCGATGCATGATTGCATGGAAAGTATAATTTATGTTAATTGAAGCGACGTCGTGACTTTTAAATTATTGCGAAGAAGACACATCAGTGAGTATTCTATGTGTGTCCACAAAATGTTTTGTATATTTGAGGGTTGTGAAATTCGTGAATTTGTTCTGATCCAACTGTTATCAATGTGAAACATTGGTACGATGAGTTGGAAAAAATACGTAAATACGTACGGCCGGGATAGGGGAGGTGTAAGGATTTGGGAAGGTGTCGGCCAGGGCCTATGTTGAGGTGCCATCCCGGTATTTGCCTGGTGTGACGGAAAAACCCCTGGAAAACTCTACTCCAAAGAAATTAGAATACGTTTTGGAGTCATGAAGCAGTGTAATAAGGGTGAAAGACGTAAATATTCATGGGACCTTCCGTCACGGGATCGTCATATTAACACTCGTTAAAAAAATAACCGAACGCCTTGGTAGGTTAGTTTATTTGTAAATGTACCTAATATTCGCTATTTCTGCTCCCCCCTAACCCCGTTCACTTTGCCTTATGTTATCCTGTTTATAAATTAAGCTTGTGGGTTAGGTTGAGATAGAAAAGCCTGACATTTTTAACCTAACCTACCTGAACTTAATTTAAAACAGGATAAAATAAAGCAAAGCAAACGGGAAGCCAGAAATAGCGAATATTAGGTATATTTACAGGAACAAGTAATTAACCTAAATTAACCTAGCCTAATCTAACCAAGCCTCTCTTTAGTATACGTCGGGCGTTCCTTTTACGTCGTGCCTGCTAAAGTTGATGTGCAATGCGTATAATGAAAAAAAATATCTAACCAGGTTTTATCTAACCCGTCTTTGTTTGCTATCGCTCGCTCGACATACTGTCCGTGATTTTTGTAGCAAAACATCAGTGGTGAAAGGAAATAAACATATTCGTACCACGTAACAACACCGTAATTCCGATTGATGAACCTGTGACTCGTAAGCTAAAAATACCCATAACCAAATCTAACCTAACCTAATTTAAAAAAAAACTTATAAATTTATGATGCTGATTCGGAATATTAACCCAAATTAATTATCATTTGTGGTTTCCGTAATGTAATTTATGTGACAGCATACTCCGATTTTAACCAGATAAACAATGAAAATCACGGAATTAAAAATTGCATTGCGTACTATACAAGGGCTAGCTTTCGCGTCTTTGGCATGGGGGTTCGTGCCCCTCATCAAAACATTAAGTTTCACATTTAGTCATGTTTTATTTGATCTTTCCCACTATATTTAGCGGAATTCCTGGCTACAGATTTGAGGCAATTCCTTTTAAAGTTTTTTGATGCTGGTGATGGGTGTTCTGCCCGAAGACATCCATGTGCAAGTGATCGAACGGTATTTTGCCATTGCCTTTCAGGATGAATATTTGGGATCTACAATTTAACGTTGGCTTCGAACCATTTGTGTCCCCAGTGGTAATTGAGGCCGGGATTTTTTTATTACAAAAGCTCATCAGTGTTTACCAAGGTAGGCCCACAGGGTTTTCCATCAATTTTTGTTTTTAAATGATTCCTGAACTGAGGGCATGTCACAAAAGTACATAGCAATTTAGATTTTTTAAAAGGGAATCACGCTGTCACTCTACAATATTGCTGTCTGTAATCTACAGCACCTTACCTGTATGTGTTACATTGAAACAAAAGATAGTATTGATTGGTCGGGTCAATTCTAATTGCAGGGGGCCAATGCAATGTATCCTAACCTAACCAAAATACCATGAACGTAAGTAGACCGTAATGTAATCAAACCTAACCTAACCTAAAGCCTATAGTTATCAATAAAGTATGAATTTTTAGGAAAAAATTCTCCCCCCCCCCCTGTAATTAGAATTGATCCGATTGGTCTAGTGTGCAGTTTCGTGAAGAAATGTTGCGAGTAGTGTCATTTTATTCACATGGTAGTGCACATTAAGGAAATTGATCGATGTTGGCAATCCCATTTTTGGAGCTGATTGGGTCCATAGTAATGATAATCCTTAAAGAAAACTGTTGCAGCTGCATTTTTTTAAAAGTAATACTAGCAAGAACATGTTAGTGGAGGATGGAAGTAAACGGAATATGGTAACAAAAACGTAGAGTCAGTTATTAGTTACAGTATTCCGTAATGTTTTCGTAAGATGAGTAACCTTTATAGCCTCCGAAGCACGTCGGGTTTGAGACATTTTGCACTTAAAATTCTCGTTTGAAACAGGTCAGGTTTTGGACCGGGTCTACGCTTGGGATCCGGAGAGCACAGTAGTTTTAATTATTTCCTTGCGTTTGAACATTGTTTCTTTCAGAGGTGACATGGACTGGATGCTTTACAGAGCTGAAACCGGGGTACTTTTGGTGACGCGTCTGTGAACTCTGAAAATTTTCAGAGTTCATAGACGGGTCACCAAAAGCAGCCCTGTTTCAGCTCTGCCCTTCCTGCCCCCTTACTTGATTCATATATTGTACGTTAAGAGAAAATCCCACAAATCATTTACTGGGATGTCCTGCGGACGTCCCGCAAAGTGTTCCAAAGACAGCCCTAAAACGTCCAAAAGGATGCCTAAAATCCTCCTGTAACCTTTCCATAAATAATTTTCGTGATTCCCTCCGAAGTCCCATTGGAATCTTGCGGGATGGTCCCATTTTCGGGAACTTAAGCGGACATAGGGATGTCCCAGGGACGTCCCTAGGCCATCAGTGATCTACTTAGGACGTCCCTGGGATGTCCTAATATCCTGTCGGGACGTCCTGTGGATTTCCTATGGACGTACTTGTGCTGTGTGGGTATCTAGTTAGAACCAATACAGGAATTTTTACAGAATATACAGCAATGTATATTCTGGTTTTTACCCTCCTCCACAAAATCTTCTCGCGTTTCTTTATCTCCTTGTTTCACCTCCTTCCCTTCTCTTTTACATACTCCGATTTGCTGTAAATGCCTCCGAAAGACAGAAACCGTAAACATCCACACCCGTAACAATTGCTTTAGTTGCATGAAACATGTGCATGCGGAGATCGATAGTAGAAGTTGGATAGCGGTCACTTCTTAGGGCGGGAGATTCTGGGGGCCCGAGAACTTAACATTTTTTCAAGCTTTTCTTCTTCTCATTCTTTTCGTGGTATATGCTCTGACTAGTTTATCCATTGTATCCACACCTGATTTCGTCGCGTTGTAATCTAATATAATTTCCGGTTTTGCGTCTTTTCTTTCGTCAACATCATTGGAGATGGCAATGCTGCTTAGAAGAGTAACTACTTTACACTTCTTTGAACAATAAGATACAATAGTGATTGAATCCAGAAATCCAAACAAGGAAGAATTTACATCTCTCCTGTTGGGCTGTGTGAATTCAAGCGGTAATTCAGTACGATTATTTTTTATTGTTCCTAGTAGAGTTACTTTTCTTTTTTCAAGCTCTCTGGCAAGATGCAAACTTGTAAACAAATTATCAGTGGTAACGTTCCTCTCACTTCTCTCAAGTCCTTTGATCATATCTAATACTACTCGCTCACCTTGGTTTGTTTCTCTTTGCTCATTAGGCTCCTTTCCTTTGTACACTTGGAGATTCTTAGCATAAGATGTTTCACTATCACAAGCTTCCCCAAATTTAATTCCATACTTTCCCGGTTTGGATGGAAGCCACTGACGAAAAGGGCAACGTCCTTGAAATGACACTAATTGTTCATCAATAGTAATGTTACCACCCGCTGCATACGCGTCCTGTAACGTACTTAACCATGCATCGAAATCATCTCTAATTGGAGATAATTTGTCATGACTATGATTTTTGTGTCTTTCTTCAGCATCATCGAATCGAGGACATCGAGATATCTGTGTAAATCTTCCTCGACATTGAGTTGTTAAAAATAGGTCGGCCATCGTCTATATTCCACAAATGTGTGCTTCATTGTGTGCTTTGTATACTCCCCCCAGTATAAGAAGTCCTATGAAACACTGAAGATCACTCTTATCAACAATCACCCAATTATCTCCAAATGTAATAGCATCTCCCTTGTTTGTCCAATTTCAAAATAGTTTCAAGAATATTGGGTTTCATAAAAAGTTCGAAAGCAGATTGAACGGTCTCCACATTTGTGATGCTATGCCCTGTTGACCCTGTTGCAGTATTGATAATATTGCGCCACGAAGTCTTACCCTGTGAAGACCTCAGTGGACTACTATTGTATGTTTCTTGTCCATTCTTCGACCTGAAAAGAAAATACAGATTCATAAGATAAAAGAAAGAAAAAAATGAATAAATTTATTGGAATAACATAAGCTGATTAACAGAAAACCAGGATAAAAATCAGAATAAGGACTGAAATATATTTATCATCGTAGTTGATCATGCTCATAAGGAACTATTTTAGTGCATTATTTAGGAACACAACCCTGGATAAAGATTAGAAAGAGGAATGAAAAGAGCAATCATATTCTCAAACGAAGGAATAATACAGATATGTGTTACACAAAGCGTCAGAAAACTAATAAATCAGGATAAAACTGCAGTATTTATTGTAGGGCTACGGTTCCAACTAGGAGAAAAAGAACAATTTTCATGCTATTTTTCATTATTTTCAATTTTAAACTACATGATTGTATATCGGACGCATGTTTCACCATTTGGGTAAAAAGTAAACTCAATGATTCACAATAATAAAAATTTGACAAAAGTAAAAGTCCAATAGAATATACTTACTTGTAGATGGTAGGGCATCATTGTTGCTTCTTTCAAGCATACACATATCTTCACAATCTAGATATGAATCTGAATCATACTGGTCTGTATCTTTATACTCCACAATTTGATCTATTTCACCATCATCACTAGACGAAGCACTCACTTGCAAGATTTTCTGGCGAAAAGTCAGAATCAATGGCTTCTTCATTCAAAATTTTTGCCAGGTCTTTGCAAGTTAGCTCATGAAACATTCGAGAAAACAATTGAAGAGCGACTTCTGTCAAAATTCATTACGATGAATTAGTTGCATCTATCGGAAAAATACAAAAGTTATTAATAACTGTTGGTGTCCCATGTGACCCCAATGGTACTCAGTGAAGGAAGCAGTAAAACTTGCGAGAGCATACACACAAAAAATATCACAATGTACCAAAATGGAGTTCTTAAGGAAACATGAAAATCCATTTTTTTTTATTTTTATGTAATGGTGTACAAGAGATATACAATGTTTAACTTTGCTTTGGGTCATATAGGACACTTTGGTAGTAGGAGGGCTAACTTTAATGCATCAAGAAATTCTGTTTGCCAGGAATCTGATTTAACTAAACTGCATGCTAGATTGGAAGTATCCTTATTCATGTTCATGGTTTGAACTGCAACATCTGTTTGCTTCAATGAACTAATGTTGATCGACAATTCGGAATAAATATTTTCCAAACCTTGCAAATCTATCGTGGTGTATGGCAAGTCTGGTAATGTTACATGAAACAATAAATCAGAAACCTTATCTTGAAGTTGTAATTTCAATACACTCGATCCAAACAAATCTAAGTTTGTGTTGTTAAAAATATTCACAGTTTGTTTCTGCTGCTGCAGTTTAGTAAGGTCCCTGATTTTTATTAACTTGGATTTTCAGATAAGGTTTTTCTCAAAGGTTGTGTTAATTACAGATTCCAAGCGGTCTGTTCCTACATTAAATGTTAACATGTTCTTGTTCACAACTTCTAAGGATAAATCATTTGGATTTTCTATCTGTTGTAAGACTAGAATGTCGTTCAGAAATCGTGCATACGTTACCTTAGTTTCTATTTTCTGAGTTGTAATTGGAGACTCTGCAAACTCTAAATAAGGTATTCCTATCGTTTTGGAACTTTGGATCTTGTACCTGTTGCTGGACAATTGCTGGCTTCTTCGATTTACATATTTTTGAACAAGATAATTTCGCCGCAAAACAACTATCGTAATCTTCTTTCGTAGGATGGGAACCACCACGTCGATAACAAATTCGTTTCTGTAGATTTGTCCTGGATCTGACCTTATCCTGTTTTATTGGAACATGTTCAAGCTGTTGAACTTGCTGCATATGAGATGAAGATTTGTAAGCCTTATGAAAAAACGTGAATCCCTTTCTATTTGTTCATCAACTAAGATTATATCTATGGCCTTCTCTAAAGTTAGTTTGTGGTCAGCTAATAGTCTTCGACGAATGTCCTCTAGGAATACTCCTACGACCAGTTGATCTCTCAACATGTTTTAGTCACACTTTGTCGCTTGCTTCCTTGGCTGACGAAGGAATTCTGCACCTGTTTGTTATTGTGTTTGCCTCATTATATGCAATTTATTTCTCTCAATTATTATGTTTCTCTTGCAGACAAAATGATGTTTCAATACTGCTCGAATCTTGTCCTAGGATTGATCTTGAATTCTATCCGGTACAAATAAATCTTTTCATATTGAAAATAAATCGTGCCCGATACTGGATAAAAATAAGGACAGTTTCCTTTCAGGTTTTATATCATGAGCTTCACAATAGATATCAAACTGGTCCCAGGTCAATGCACATTAGATTCGGATCGAATCTTTCCAATTGCAAGATAGAAATCATCATTCTTAATCCAAAGTGAAATCCACACAGAAGAAAGATATAAAATACACTGCAAATCATTATAAACTTCTAAAAGATCCAGTTAAAAATCATCCAGTTAGAAATCAACAACTTCGATTTCCAACTAACAATCTGCGCCAACTAAATTTGCTAAGTTGCTGTGAATGCAGATTCTAGGTTGATATAAGCTAGATGAGAAAAGCATCTATTTTGCAGTTTGACCATAAGTAACTACTTTGTAAATTTAATAAATGAAGATCTGCATTCACAGCAATATTTATTCCATATAAGAACTTGTATGATGATGAAGAAGACATTGTTTCACTAAAATTGATGTTAAAATGATAATAGTTCAACACAAATACAATTGCTATACTTCCATTCAAAATGTTTTCATTTACAATGTTTCCATTTTATGTTGTTCAGATACTACCATCTGCTACGATATGTTCCTAATTCATGCAACATGAGTTATGCATGTCATATACTCGGTCTACCATATTCATCTGTGATATCAATAGTATATAACCAATCAGATGCTAGTTCTAGATTTAAAGTTGTTTATAGCAACCGCCAAGAAAACAAAAACTAATCATAGAATAGCATCAACAATGTTGCTTGAACATAAACTAGTAACTTACAAAATATCCAATATTTCCTTTAACATCTAGGCAGTACTCTTTGATTCTGTGCAATGACTTCGAACTCCATGATCAACACTCGTTTAAAAAAAAAACTTAAGAACAGAATCTCCTATTTTAGAACAGGGTCATTTTAGTAATGTTTTCTGGATAACTTACGTTACAAATAAGATTCGGGTCAATCACAAATACAACAAATAAACTTATAAATCATTGCAGAGATTCAGTACACTACGAAGTCTCTTCCTCAACTACGGTTTATGTCACGAGCTGACTACTGAGAAACCTACAGTGTTACTAGTTTAGAAGTGACGGAATTCCCCATTCAATGCAATTCACGCAGCAATTGCTTCTTAAATATATTTCAAATCTTCCGCATCTAGACGCCCTCGAGTCTGAATTTAAAATATGTTTTTAGTCATGTAACAATATTTTGTTTCCATAGAATAAGTTATCCATATCAGAATTCCAAAATATTTTTTTAGAAAACTGCTAAAATGCATGTATTTGGAAGAAAATGAAAGAGAGTGGGAAATGAATCGACCCGGACCTATATAGAAGTTATCATCCCGGTATTCGCCTGGTAGCCGAACTCAGCAGCATTTGAAGCACCGCTGGATCACTCAAATGTAGAGCTCTGCTTTTGGGCCGAGGGCGACCCGATTCTACATCCACACTTATTCGCTCGATCCGAGGCCAATAGAAAATAGAACCAGGCCTGCCGGAAAAGTTTGAAATTGAGCTCGTAACCCACTGTCCTGTCGCATCATGTCAAGGCTGCCAATTTTGCGTCAAGTTGGGTTCGAGCTGGAAACTGAGGATGAAGAATTGGGTCGAGCACGAATCACGAGCAAACTGGTCCCATTGGCTGACATCGAGCACGAATGCAGACCTCCAATGCCGCTTTGCAGTTCAGGTCTCAACACCGGTCTATGGCGGCTGGGTGACCATTCCTGTTAAATCTCTGGAAGGACTTTTGCGAAGATATAAAAGGGATAATAGAGAACAAGCAAATAACGATCCGCGCTCCGTGATATTCAGGACTCAATATATCGTTAAAGGTTACTTCCAACAATAACCCTAGATAATACTAGACTGAATACATATTCAAGAACAGTACATGTATTTTGAAAGTGTAAACCTTTATTGCATATCGATTTAGTGACTTTCTCCTGGATTTTGTCTATAGTGGCCCACTTTGCGTTACCCTTGGATGTTTAGGATGCATTGTTTTATGGATTGAATTTGACGTGCAGGACGTGGATTTCAAAGAAAGATTTTATTCTTTTTACCGTAGCTATTAATTTTGAAGTACAAAAAATGAAAACTACAAAACATTCAATAAACGTAAGTAGAAAATAACTTTTTTGACATCCTCAAAATGTTTGCTGCAGTACAGAGTAGATATGGAACTGAGCTGTTGTCAAACAAACAGTTATTGTTTCAATGTCAAAGTACCCAGCCCCAATAGGACAGGCAGTGACGTAGCAATTTCGAATCGGCTGTGGAGAGGCACTCTGGTTCGAAGCCTGCGGCCGACCAACCTAATTGAGGTTTTGTAAGGTTTACCTCAGTTTCAAGAGGCGAATGTCGGGGTAGTACAACTGTTGACAAAAATGTTGACTCATGTCTTTAGAATTTTTTTTCCAAGTGTGAAGAGGTGTCCTTTCTGTGTATAATGTCTATGAACTTCAATTAAAACTATGGTTGATTGGGTTACAAAAATATTCCTCTCCCGATAAAATGAGGGAACTATAAAACTTGCTGAGATTTTGGAGCTTAGAATTGTTTGCGAATGAGAAGTTATATTTTAATATCACCATTCTTTAGCTAAATATCATTTCAATATTTTCCCATTAAAGAACATGTTACTGAGTATACCTCTGCAAGTCAACAAATATATACCTCAATACATTTATTTTGTGGAACAATAAATTTTAGTGATAGACATGCGTCAAAACTTTTGACAATAGCTGTAGCTCAAGCAAGGCCCTGGCCGATCGTTCCTGTAACCGTCGATTTGTTAGTCTGAATTCCTGTTAAGGAATTCAGTTTTAAAAAATCATGAAGATGGACGGAACGAACTTTTATAATTTCATATTTCTGTGTCTTTTAAACTTCTCGGAAAGTAAACGAGTAATTAATATCTTTTCATTGATATTTTGTATAAGATAGTATATGTAATTAAGTTTCTTTAATCATTCATTTATATGAAATCAAAGTGTAGCTTTTTTGCAGTGGCAGAGTTAATCAGTACTTTTCTTTTCTTGAACATACTATTGCGTTGTAAGCAGGAATTTTCTCGTTTTTTGTTAGCGTCTGTGAGCATTAGTCACCCACCAACTCGGTACCTGTGTACCTTAAATATGAACATATATGGTAATGTTTAAAATCTAATGTAGCTGTTACATCTGTGTCTTTGTTATCTAATTTGATGTTCTTAAAGTCGGTTATGTTAATATACTTTTATTATCATCGTGAACCTTAACGGTCGTACGTGACCGAAAATAGACTGTTCGTTCAGCGTTGTTCGGCGTTGGCTCGACTCGAGGTGGACACCGTGTCGATTGAGTCCACATTTTCCCGCTAATTGTTCAGAGTTGTGGTACTTATCGAATATACAATTTGTCGACACAACAAGTATAGGCACTACGATATTGTGATTGTAGTTAAGCGTCAGGAAACGCAAACTTGTATTTTGTTGCAAAAAAAAAAAAGAAAAGAAAAGAAAAAGGCTGTTGTCAAAGTTTGTTAAAACAAAGGAATCCAGTTCCCCATTGTATAGCTTAGTTAATCTGAATGGCAGCAGCGGATGGATACATTGCAGTTGTGTTGATGCATTGTGAAGTGACAGTGACAGATTAAAAAAATATTCACACTTCTTTTAACGTGCACAGGTGTTCCTCGTGAATTTTAATTGTATGAAAGTTCCCCTCACTTAATATTGGAAACATAACATTTTGAATTACGAAGAAAACTTTCTTGTCGTACTTCAAACGGCAGTGTCGTCTGTCTGATACTTGGCTCTTTGGTGATTGAGATTCGTGCTGTTTGTAGAGAAGATGGTGGTGGACACATAAGCTTTCTTCATTGTATGCTGAGCTATATTGATCTGTGCAATGGTGACCAGCCCTAACCTAGAGGTTGCTTCTTGAGGACGTCATCATCAGAGCAGGTGTTGTGGAAACAGTTGGTGTTCCATTCCCCCCCCCCTCCCTCATCACATTTCGTAAGTGCAAGTTCGAGGTAATTGGAACTCATCACATTCGTAAGTAACAATTTACATTATATCTTGACCAAGATCGTATGAGTGATGCGATGTGAAGCATTTTGCGTGAATATAATGAACGTATAAAAATATTAATATCTGGTGCAGTAAAAAGTAATGCATTATTTTTGCATGACATTGAAGGCTTGACTTACCATAGTTAGCATGATCCGATTTAGGTCACATATGCGCCGTTTTGTTCGCTAACGTGTTGCCATTTGGAAGAAAATATCATGATGCCTCTCTCATAGAAGCCCTTGTCCCTATTGGCAAAAAATTGAGACAGTCGATTTTCACAAGCCTCTCTTGAAGCGAATTTTTCACCAGCAAACGTGTTCGCCATGGACAGGAACAGATGGTAATCACTCGGTGCCAGGTCCGGACTATAAGGTGGATGCATAAGAACCTCCCAACCAAGCTCCCGGAGCTTCTGGTGAGTCACTATCGATGTGTGTGGCCTGGCGTTGTCCTGGTGGAATACAATGCCTCTCCTATTGGCCAAAGCTGGGCGCTTCTGGGCGATTGCTGCCTTCAGACGGTCCAATTGTTGACAGTATAGTTCCGAGTTAAGGGTTTGGCCGTAGGGAAGCAGCTCATAGTAGATAATTCCCTGCCAATCCCACCAAACACACAGAAAAACCTTCCTGGCCGTCAATCCTGGCTTGGGCACCGTTTGCGAAGGCGCACCGCGCTTCGACCACGGCCGTTTTCGCGTGACGTTGTCGTAAGTGATCCACTTTTCATCACCAGTCACCAACCGCTTCAGAAATGGGTCGCTTTTGTTGCGATTCAGCAGCGATTCGCAGATGGAAATTCGGTCCATGAGTTTTCTTTTTCGTTAACTCGTGTGGCACACATACATCAAGCTTCTTTGTGTATCCAGCCTTATGCAAATTTTTCCACACGGTTTTTTGTGCAATGTTTAGCACTTGGGCAATCGAAACAGTGCTTACATGACGGTCGGACGCGACAATGTCCATGATTTTATCGATATTTTCGACACGTGGCCTTCCAGTGCGTGGTACATCTTTGACGTCAAAATTACCGGCACGGAATCGACGAAACCAAAATTGCGCGTGATTAGCTGTTACAGTATCATTACCATAAACACTATTCACATTTCCAGCCACCTGGCTTGCGTTTTCGTCTTTATCGAAGAAAAACTGTAAAATATAGCGTATTTTCTCTTTGCTAGTGTCCATTTTGACGCGCGCTCAGACAACACTGAGTCAACTCATCACAACTATCTGAACAGTGTTTGTAGTACGCAATCTCATCGTTTGAACGCCATCTCGTTGAACCCGATCGGACTTATACAACGCGAGCTACAGATCACTGAAGCCATCTATTGGGAAAATAATGGATTACTTCTTACTACACCAGATAATAAATCTGAAGTCAGTTTCAGGGCCCAGCGCGCGTAATTCATAATGTTTGCTATCCAATATTGTGTAACACTGTTATATTCTTCGTTCAGTTGGTATTAACGTGTAATTATCTTTGATTTCTATATTAATATCATATGTTAAACTTATATCTCTGTTGTGATAAAAACCTAAGATGAATTGTGTACTAAGTTCATATGTTGTGCCATTATGTGCATTAACGGACAAAACATGCACATATACCTAAACTATGCAGATATGTGCGCTATAGAGTCCCCGTATTTTCATCGGAAATAGCCTAAAACGAATTTTCAATCACGAAGCATATCGAAAATTCCTGAAATTAGATATATACAAAATCCGCTCTTTAATCATTATAGTGTTCAATTCAGTATAAACAACGGTGTGGCTATCGGACGGATAGCCCTTGACAGCGCATATGTACACGTCAACAGTGTATTTTACACTTGGACCACGGGTAACAGGAAGTGACGTCATAGATGCTTCACGTCTGCTGGGACGAATGATACAGTAACATTACCAGCTTTGAGCAGTCAGAGTGAAAGTGTGTTATGTGATGTCATTCGAATCGCGATAAATTGGTCTACTTAGAATGTCAAAAACTGGGCTTCAAGTTTAACACATTTCTTCCTTTGCAATATTACCTGTATATAAACAAGGAGGAAAAGTTTGATTTTATCCAGCTCAGAAACGAAAGAGTCTGAAAGGGAATAGAAATGAACAATTATAATATTATGAACTGACATACAAGTGCATTCACAGCGGTACAAAGAAACAGTACATCTACTAGAAAGCGCCTTTTCAGACTTAGCTGAGTGATTGGATTTGCCTAATAGTATTATATTGCTGACTACTTTTTGCAGTGTCGAACACAGTAGATTTTTAGTGAGTATAAGTGAAAATCGAAATAAAAAGTAATTCTTTATATTAATAACTTGATATACGGTATTTAATTCTACTTCAAATGTTACTTATTCCTGATGATGCGTAAAACATAGAATGTGATGAAGTCAAGATTTGATATGGGTGCAAGGGTTTGTACAAAAGTTTGTCCTTGCACTCACATCACCCCTTGCTTTACATCGTATTCTGAATTCTATACATCCTAAATAAGGAAAGTAACAATTTGAAGTACATTTAACGCCATATAACAGAAGACCGTAATACAGATAACTACGAGAAACAATATTCATTACATAAAAAGTAGTTATTTTAGATAAATTTTACTTTAGTTTACACAGCTGTTGAGCTATATGTGCCCTCTATACCACTCATTTCATTTTAAACAATACACTTCTATATACACGCACACAGAGAGATAACCAGCAATACGAATAGTTCCGAAAAGCCATGTGCCAATATTATTTTCATTAATAGGTACTCGAGTTGTTCACAATTGGCAGATATGGCGGCAGGTGGAGTAATACTAATATCGTCATTTCGTGTTATGAATGACACATATTTTGCTACAAACATCATGGATATTATATAGAAAAAGCAAAGACGTGTTTGTTAACGTCAGGTTAGATTAGGGATTCTTTCATTATCCGCGATTTACTTAACCTTTAACACTCACACCATGTGCTTGGCCTGAATGCGGAAACACATAAATAGTCCTCTTGACTTTACATTCTTGTTTCATTTCCATGACTAGAACTTCGTAACATTTTGCGTTTCACCATTTGCACACACCTTGGAAATATCACATTTCTTCTGTAAATTTTACAATTACAGTGGTAGATAATTTAAAATTAATACTTTTATTTTTGCTATTTCCAATTAAAAATAACCAAACTCACAGTGAAGTTATGTTTGAGGGTATCAGCCATCTACTACCTTCACGGTTCACGCTTAGCAAACGTTACGGCACTGCTACCTCACCACAATGAGCAACAATTTTTACGACATTGGGCACTTCGTAGGAGACCTTAATTAAACTAACCTATCTTCGTCCACTCGGTAAAATTATGTCTTTGATTTTTGTCGCAAAATACGTGTTATTTAGAACACGAACTGACGCCATTATTATTTCTTCGCATGCCGCCAAATTTCTCTGTCTTGATAAAGTCGAACGCGTATTTAACGAAATAACACATACCTTTTCGTTATACTTTTAAAATTATTTGTTTTTCGCAGTGTTAATGGAAGTGTCTGTGTGAAATATTTGCAATGCAATGACAACCATAAACTGTACGTACGGCAAAAGGTAGCACAATAGCCTACAAGGTCGTAAAGATGATTATTTTTATTATCACAGATTTAAAGACCACACCATGTTTAACAAACGAACATTTTTATAATCATATATACGTTGAGGCAGTATTGACAACGAAAGGCACTATACTCCCTGTCTCATGTTATTTTGGATTTTAGTCTTCGAGACCACGTAAACTTCGGACTGATGAATAACAGCAATGCCACTATTACGATTTAAACTCTGACGTTATTTCCTATTGACGTGTACATTGATTTTACGCTCAGACAAACACCACATAACCCAATTCTAAATTTTCATTGGCTAATTTCTTTTGCCTGACATCACTGTTTACTGTGACTGTTAAGAATGAGATTGACGAGAAAAAATAGCGTCGTGTGTACTTGGATGTGTGCCGTTGATTTTCCTGTGCGAAGTTTATTGCATTTAATTTTAATTTTCGAGTGCTTTGACATATTAAAGTTACTACTAGTGTCGCGGAACATTCTGTGGTGCTTCTTGAACATCATATGTTGGTGTTGGACGTCAATAGACGACTTATTTTGACACCAGTTAAACATTTTATCTTACAGTGTCGCGTGCTTCTTTTATTTTGCTTCCATGTCCGTTATTCGCCTTGACTACACTAAGGTTGGCTAAGTATTTTATTTAATTTAATGTATTTGGTGTATGTGCATGGTGCATAAGTCAGCATGTTATCATGGAAAAAATAGACTTAAAAAAAAAATCAGGTTCAGCAAGTGAAAGTAGACAAGATAAATTCTAGGTCTAACGACTTTTTTGAAAGCATGGCCTTGAACTCTGTTAGTGCGGCCTCAGATGAGTCTTTGGATAGTATAGAGTCTGTCCCGGGTTTCATAGATGTTAATCCGAAACATATGGCAATGCTTGCTTCACAAAAGGACAATGTTTCTACTTCTAATCTACAAGGTCAATTTTGTTGTGGTAAGGAGTCGAGCAGTATTCTTGAGGAAACACCTTACTCTCCTACGGGTACAGTAGACTTTCTTTCCCTCTCTGGAGGTAATTTAGAACAGGGATCGAAGAATGAAGACGATGATTGCTCGAGTGATAATAGTGAAGTAATGAGTCAGGTTATAGCTGCGCAGGAGCTGCTTGCTCTTAAACATAATAATGATAAGCCCTATGTTAAAGTTGATCAGAGTGTAGTAAAAGATATACATATGGAAGACAGTAAAGACAGTTGTGACAAACAAAATGTCAAGAAAAGGCCTATTACTCACGAGGAAAGCTCTGGTAGTGAGGCGAGTCAGGCCATAAAAGCTGCTAAACTTCAAGAACCTTCAGAGGGTCATTGAAGCAAATTTCAGCCTACACTGTTCCCCTCCTCTAATGTAGGCCCTTTCGTTGTGCTTTTAGAAGGTAAAGATCATGAGAATATAGGGGATATCAAAGCCCCCTTACAGCCATGCGTTTGCAACAAGCAGGCATAGACATAGACGAGATAGAACCTGCAGGCCGTTTTCGAGTGAAAATTTTCTTCTCTTCTAGTGGAAAAGCTAACAATTTTGTGACTAATATAGATTTACTCTCTAAACTTAAATTAACAGCTCGCATTCCGTTAATGCTAACCAGACGTATCTGTGTAATCTACAGTATCTCTACCAATATCAGTCTAGACCTTATTTTAGCGAATTCAGAATGCATGTTTCCTATTCTGTCACTTAGAAGACTCAAGAAACGTATTGTGTCTGGAGAGGGTAAAGTTCAATTTATAAACACTCCTCTGATTGAGTTTACTTTAGAGGCTCAAACCCTTCCCTCACATATAAGTGTTTTCAGACAACGGCATGAAGTACAACCTAAGAAGCGTAAGGCTATTCAATGCTCTCGTTGTCTCACTTTTAATCATGATAGCTCAAAATGTGTAAAGGATCCTTTGTGTCATACATGTGGTGAGATGCACAAATATAAGTGTACTTCTGAACCTAAATGTTTTCATTGCAAGTCTATCTCGCATTTGTCTACTTCAGTCAATTGTCCTGAACGCAAGCTGCAGCAGGAAGCGTTAGATCTTATGATGCGTGATAACTTATTGGTCAGCCATTCGTACTGTTAAAGGGCTCCCAATACGTACTACTAAATATACTAAAACCTCTTACGCAACGATAGTTAAGACCTCAGCTCAATCTGACCCTCAAATTAGACGTCAACAATCTGACAAAAGACTGTCTGGAGTCAATTCTAAAGATCTGCAACGGGAAACGTTAGCAAGGAGGCGTGAATTACCCTTTCAACGCTTCGTACCTGTTAATGGTTGGGAGAAGAAGAAGTCAAATGTTCATCAACATGCAAGACCTCCATCATACGCGCTAGATCATCTTCGACAGCAGTCTGGATCCATTCCTGATCAAAGTTCAAACGGTCCTCATTGTAGTTCTTCTTCGGATTTTATGGGGCCTAGTTCCTCTAAGAGGCCCAATGTCAACAACGTTAATTCTTTTCATCATAACGGGGGGCGATCTCTGGCCCAGAATCATTTGTCTGGCGAGAACTCTAAATTCACGATGCCTCATCAGCTTAGTTCAGTAAATGGGCTTCCTACTGATACTCATTATGGTGCTGGGATTAATCCCACCTTCATCAACCCCATGGTGTTTCAAGACACGCTTCGCAGCATGATGGCAGCCGCTTCTAGTATCTTAAATCATTTTACGGATGACTTCTCTGATCCAGTTGGCCAAACTATGATTTTACACTGTAAAACGATTATGAACAATTTGAACATTTTATTGTGTAATTGAGGAGCATTTGTAAAGGAAAAGCATGTTATTTTCTTTTTCCTCCTCTCTCTCTCTTTTCTCTCATTCAAAATAGTTAGATGCGTATAGTACATTGGAATGTTCGCTCTTTTGATGGTAGAAAAATTTTCCTGTTAAAATTAATTGAAGAAATCAACCCTCACACCATTTGTTTGTCGGAAATTTGGGGTAAGGAGAAATCAAGTTTAATTTTACCTAATTATAATTATTTTACTAATGGTTACACTGATAGTCTAAAGGGGGTTAGTATACTTATCCACCAGTCGATAATTTAAAAAAAAATGAACTCCTACTTTCAGGCTCACGGAATTATTTTGTATCGAGATATGCGGCATTCGGTTTAAGTCTAGTAATGGCCCTGTATCGATTTTTTCAATTTATATCCCTTCTGGGACTTGTAAGAAGTCCATTACTTTAGATAATCTAATGCAATTCTGTTATATTACTAAGGATCCTTCCCTCCTAGTTGGGGACTTTAATGCTAAATTATAGGAGACTGGCCATTCTTTCACTTGTCCTTTTGGTAAGAAAGTTCGGGAACTTATAGATGCATGCGACCTTGTTCTATTAAATGATACTAGTATTACGCATCGGCCAGCAAATGGAACTACGCCTTCATCAATAGATCTTGTACTTTGCTCTACTTCGATGGCAACTAAATTAACTTGGCCACATGTATACTAGTGATCATTATCCTTGCGTAATAGATTTCATTTCTCCTCACCACGGCCAGTTTTTTCATGTAGATCCACCTCTTCGTAAATGGAGTACTGGGTCAGCTAATTGGACTGTCTTGCAATAACGGTTTATTTTTCTAATTGACAATAAGATACCTAAATCTCGTTCTGCTCAGGAAAGTTATAAGTCCTTTATTAGTACATTGGTCACAGCTTTAAATTTTTCATGTCCGATAAATATACCCAATAGAAATCATAAAATTAAAAGTAACGGTTTGAAAGGGTGGAATGCTAGCTGTCAGGTACTCTGGAATGAAAAGAAGCTTAGCTATTTTAATTATCTAGAATGCCCTACATTAAGTAATTTTCTTCACTACAAACATGATTGCGAAAATGAAGAGAAAAGTTAAGAAAGAGAAACGTAAGTCTTGGCACTCCTTCTGTTCTATGTTGCATCCTAAAACTCAGATTTCTTTCATTTGGAACATTTTGCGCAGAGTTAAAAACAAAAAACACTCACATCATACATTCTATTCTTCGTGGCAAGAAGCTTTCACTAAAACATTTTGTTCTAATTGTTTTGAAGATAAAATTCAAGCTCCTGATTTGAACTTCACGTTGTCCACTAAGAGTAGAGCTGGAGAGGCTCTCAATAAACCAATATCGGTAAGAGAATTATCGCAAATTCTTCAAACTAACAAAAAAATCCATGTCCGGGATTGGATGGAATCCCGGCGGAATCTCTGAAAAATTTACCAGAAATTGGAGTTAGGTGGTTATGTACTATTTTCAGCTCTGTGCTATTGACGGGTCAAGTTCCGTCTGAATTGAAGGATCAACTAATTTACCCTATTTTAAAAGTTGGTAAGGATGCTTCGGATGGTAATAACCATCGTCCGCTGGGATTGATGTCTAATGTTTTAAAATTATTTGAGAGATGTATACTTAGCAGAATGGAGTGGTTCCTTGAAGCAGAAAACAAGTTCTCTCCATTCAATTTGCTTTTCGTAAAAATAAAGGTACTAATGATGCTTTGGCAGTTTTAGGGTTGTTTGTAGCCAACAACTTCGTCAAGGGTTTTCCTGTTCATGCTGCCTTCCTTGATATTAAGAATGTTTTACTACTCTGTTAGTATTCCTATCTTGATCAGTCTTTTATCTTATTTGAAGTTTTCGAGTTTTTATCTTAGGCTTCTGTGGAATTTACTTCATTCCCGTACTGGATACTTATACATGGACGGTAGGATCAGCAGAACTATACTGATCGATGTTGGAATACAACAGGGATCGGTGCTTAGTCTTTTGCTTTCTAATCTCTATCTATCGGAGAATTGCAAGACTATTCCACCCCCTTTTAGTTGCATTTTGTTCGCTGATGATTTTTGTATAATGGTCCCGGAAAACAAATCGAAAGGCTGGTTTATGGAACTAGAAATTTTAATCAATAATGTAGATTCTTGGATGAAATCTCGTAACTTAGGCATTTCGGAGGAAAAATCTAGTATTCTGACCTTCCTCCCTCCTTATAGTAGATTTAAGAGATCAAAGACATCTAGAATGACGAAAATTCCAATTACAGATCGGGTAAAATATCTTGGGGTTACCTTTGATGCTAAATTTACTATGGGTCTTCAAATTAATTTAGTTCTCTCAAAAGGTTTAAAGATCTTGAATATATTAAAATCCTTAGCGACAACTACTTTTGGTGGAACACAATGTATCCTTTTGCTTTTTCTAAAAAATTACATTATCCCAAATATCGAATATGGACTATCTGTATTGCCTTTTCTTAATAAAAGAGTCTGTGAAAGGATAGAAGTAATCTGTCGTAAGGCAATCAGATTAGCACTAGGTGTCATGAAAAACAATCCTAATATCCCTACGTATTTAGAGTCTCATCTCTCTTCTTTTCGCCTTCGCAGACTCAAAGGAGCGTCTAAGTTTCTCACTAAAGCACTAAATAAACCTTCTCATCCCTTTCTAGACTTATTTGATGAGGCTATTAAATTAGAAAAGAATAACTCTCGTGCAACTGAGAATATTTGGTTAGAATTAAATAGTCAGTATGGGGATCAGATACGATGTACGTACAGACCTAGAAGAGAGTTTATCTTCAAAATATTGTCCTTTAGAAACTCTGACGGATATTTTTCCTGCTATCCAACAATAGAAGAGTACAAATCGCGATGGGAAGACTTCTACTTTCTTTTTACTGATGGAAGTAAGAACCCTGATAGGGCAGGTTGTGCCGTCTATGACCCTCAGAAAAAATATTCTCTTAAATATCGCTTGGAATCCTCTTTCAATATTTATCCGTTAGGGTTATGATAGTTTTGTCCATTTATGCTGAAGCCCAACTGAAGTTAACCCTAACGATGTTTCGTTTTAGGCCTGATCCGCCTCTTGGGTGCTCTTTGGATACTTCCAGGCCGGAAAATTATTAGGTTCAGTACATTATTTAGGATCTGATTTCGAAGGAGAGACACTTAAAGCATAGACTAAATATGCTTAAAAATGACTAACTAATGTAAGCTTCTAGACCAATCGAACTTAACCGAACCTATACATCACTCTTTTAAACGGCCGGGGTAGAATCCGGGGAGCTAGCTATTGGCACTTAGGGCTGTGCGTCAGAAAATTTGTATATTAATTATTACACTTACACACACGCAAATTCGAGGGACATTGCTTGAAAGAAATTTACATTTCAACACCACTGATGTTGCATTCAGTTCCCACCCCATCCCTCAGAAGCATAGACCTACATACAAACATGCATATTCATATATTAGCAGAAGAAAGCCGATTTTAGTTTAAACATCTTTGACTGAATTGGAGTTATTAAAGAAAACAGAAATACCTGTTTTGCGAAAATTCCAGCTGGATCCCTTCCACCCGCCAAACGTTACCTCCTGTAGAAATGGCTTTAGGTTTCAAGTCAAG
>JAGDQP010001373.1:0-17090 GCA_022664845.1 Lepisma saccharinum | reverse complement strand
AAATGGTGGAATGCTAGCTGTCAGGTACTCTGGAATGAAAAGAAGCTCAGCTATTTTAACTATCTAGAATGTCCTACTTTAAGTAATTTTCTTCACTACAAACATATGATTGCGAAAATGAAAAGAAAAGTTAAGAAAGAGAAACGTAAGGCTTGGAACTCCTTCTGTTCTATGTTGCATCCTAAAACTCCGATTTCTTTCATTTGGAACATTTTGCGCAGAGTTAAAAACAAAAAACACTCACAACATCATACTTTCAATTCTTCGTGGCAAGAAGCCTTTACTAAAAATTTTTGTTCTAATTGTTTTTAAGATAATATCCAAGCTCCTGATTTGAACTTTACGTGGTCCACTAAGAGTAGAGCTGGAGAGGCTCTCAATAAACCAATATCGGTAAGAGAATTATCGCAATTACTTCAAACTAACAAAAAAAATCCACGTCCGGGATTGGATTGAATCCCGGCGGAATCTCTGAAAAATTTACCAGAAATTGGAATTAGGTGGTTATGTACTATTTTATTCTCTGTTCTATTGACGGGTCAAGTTCCGTCTGAATGGAAGGATCAACTAATTTACCCTATTTTAAAAGTTGGTAAGGATGCTTCGGATTCTAATAACTATCGTCCGCTGGGATTGATGTCTAATGTTTTATAATTATTTGAGAGATGTATACTCAGCAGAATGGTTCCATACTCAGTGGTTCCTTGAAGCAGAAAACAAGTTCTCTCCATCGCAATTTGCTTTTCGTAAAAATAAAGGTACTAATGGTGCTTTAGCAGTTTTAGGGTTGTTTGTAGCCAACAACTTCGTCAAGAATTTTCCTGTTCATGCTGTCTTCATTGATATTAAAAATGCTTACGACTCTCTTAGTATTCCTATCTTGATCAGTCTTTTATCTTATTCGAAGTTTCAGAGTTTTTATCTTAGGCTTCTGTGGAATTTATTTCATTCCCGTACTGGATACTTATACATGGACGGTAGGATCAGCAGAACTATACAGATCAATGTTGGAATACAACAGGGATCGGCACTTAGTCCTTTGCTTTTTAATCTCTATCTATCGCAGATTTACAAGACTATTCCACCCCCTTTTAGTTACATTTTGTTCGCTGATGATTTTTGTATAATGGTCCCGGAAAACAAATAAGACTGGTTTATGGAACTAGAAATTTTAATCAATAATGTAGATTCTTGGCTGAAATCTCGTAACTTCGGAGGAAAAATCTAGTATTCTGACCTTTCTCCCTCCTTATAGTAGATTTAAGAGATAAAATACATCTAGAATGACAAAAATTCCAATTACAGATCGGGTAAAATATCTTGGGGTTAGCTTTGATGCTAAATTTACTATGGGTCTTCACGTTAATTTAGTTCTTTTAAAAGGTCTAAAGATCTTGAATATATTAAAATCCTTAGCGACAACTACTTTTGGTGGAATACAATCTATCCTTTTGCTTTTTCTAAAAAAATACTTTATCCCAAATATAGAATATGGACTATCTGTATTGCCTTTTCTTAATAAAAGAGTCTGTGAAAGGATAGAAGTAATCTGTCGTAAGGCAATCAGAGTGGCTCTTGGTGTCATGAAAAATAACCCTAATATCCCTACGTACTTAGAGTCTCATCTCTCTTCTTTTCGCCTTCGTAGACTCAAAGGAGCGTCTAAGTTCCTCATTAAATCACTAAATAAACATTCTCATCCTTTTTTAGACTTATTTGATGAGGCTATTAAATTAGAAAATAATAACTCTTGTGCAACTGAGAATATTTGGTTAGAATTAAATAGACAGTATGGGGATCAGATACGATGTACGCATTGACCTAGAAGAGAGCTTATCTTCAAAATATCTTGTCCTTTAGAAACTCTGATGGATATTTATTTTCCAAGCCTTTTAACAATAGAGGAGTGCAAATCACGATGGGAAGACTTCTATTTTCTTTTTACTGATGGAAGTAAGAACCCTGATGGGGCAGGCTGTGCTGTCTATGACCCTCGGAAAAAATATTCACTTAAATAGCGCTTGGAATCCGCTTTAAATATTTATTATCTGGAGTGTTTTGGTATTTACAAGGCGTTAGGGTACTCTCTACTTCTTCCCAACAAGAAAGTTCTGATTCTCACAGCTTCTCAAAGTGCATTATTTTCATTGAAAAGAAACTACAATAACCTGTTTAAATCTCACCCAATTATTTTTGATATTCTAGAACTTTACTATTTGAATCGTAAATTGGGTAAAACAATTCACTTCACCTACCTTGGTGCCCATGGAAAGGTAGCATGTTATAGTAATCCTTCTTATTCGACAGATATAGTTGACAGTCTAGCTCGATCCAGTACATCCTTACCCACTATTACTAAATCAAGGAGATACTGGAAAGATACTATTCCTCTTGTCCTCAACGACATCAAGCAGAAAGGTAGAACTCAATTAATTAATGATCTATACCTCTCGGGTTCCATTTTTAATAAATATTTTAATGAACAGGATTGCAAACCATGGTTTTCAAAGTTCCAAATTCCTCGTAAGATTCTAATCACTATTCTACGAGGACGTACAAATCATACTCGTCTTAACGCTCATATGTTTAGAATAGGATGTAGCGAATCTACAATGTGTGAATGCTTGGCAGCTGAACAAGACTTTATTCATGTCCTTGCTCACTGTATTAAATACAAAGCTAACCGTAATTCTCTCCTTAAGGCTCTGTATCGTACTAAAATCAGGAAACCTATATCTCTTGAAAATCTCCTTTTTGATCCTAACAAAGACACTGTTTATCTTATTCACTCTTTTTTTTTTAAATTTGGAAAGATTGTTTAACATGCTTTTCCCAAAAAAAAGGAAAGGAAAGAGAAGGAATGAGGAAAAAAATAAAGAAGAAGAGGGGAAGAAAGAAATTAAAAGTTAATAATAATCCTACTATAATGTAATCAGTATAGTACTCATTCTATAAAATGTGCTGTCGTTAATTGCTTCATATAATTCTTGAAAACTTCATGGAATATTTCACGTATATGTATGCTTAATAGACGAAAGACATGTAGGATCTAGGACTGATAACTGAAAGTTATATAAATATAAATATGTCTATATTAACTAATGGAAGCTGGAAGATTTTATACAAAACGTTTCATAAAGACATTTTCATGATAAATGTGGTTTCATATGTTAAGGAAACAAACATACTTTTCATATCAAGGAGAAACTGTAATGTTCTTGATCAACGTGTAAATGATATGTTTGCATCTTCAAGATTTTCAATTGTCCTCGTTAAGGCAGGGTCATATAGAGTAGCTAACGAAGCAAACGAAACGACTGTTAAGAGCCGTTCCTTCTCTATTTCACGTTCCGGTTCCAGAGATCATTCTAAAGGACTATTAGCTTACTATAAGTTTGATCAAAAGATGTAGATATGAAAGAGGAAACACATATTTGTGGAAACAAACAAATATAAAATAGAGTACGATGGAGAGAATTCCACATTTCAAATTTATATATATATATATATATATATATATATATATGTGTGTGTGTGTGTGTGTGTGTGTGTGTATTGATATTGATATAAATCTCCAAGATTAAAATTTTCGCACTTATTAGGGATCTGCTTAAGGGGTAATCTGTTCATTTAGTTAAAAAAAAAACTTTTCAAGAAATGGAAACAAGCGCTCGGTCTATGCTGACCTTTTTGGGTTCATTTATTTATAGGGGAATATCCATCCTGCAATATTCCAAATCATCATCTGTATTTTAAGTAAATTGCAAAGTTCCTTTTAAAAATATTTTTGGAATAGCATAAAAAATATTTTTTGGTTATAAAACAACTCGTATGATTACATGTAGACTAGAAGTTGCCCCAACCATTTCTGGTTTAGAATAACTTTAGAGGCTGTCGAAGTTGATGACTTGAGATTATCAAAACTTCAAAAGATTCTTCAGCCTTGAGTACCACATACCATGTATTCATTGTTGGAAACTAGCCTCATGTAAAGTAAGCTCTACTCCATTTACTTCGACTGTTCTTAAAATTGTCCCTCACCGTCTTTCAGTTTTAGTAGTTTACCCAGACGTTGTCAATAGATGATCCCTAGTTAGCAACTGATTGCATTGCTAAAACTGTTTACAGAGAAATAGGGAGATGATAAAGCAAAATACAGCACACTTCATTTGAGTCAATAGCTGACCTGCTCTGTCAGCTTCTCAAAATATTTTAATAGTGTGACTGAGTAATTGATTCCCAAGAAATCACGCCTATAGGTTGTAAATGGAGGCTGGTATTCTATTAATTCATATATAAGGCACCCTGACCGGGATCATCCCTGGGACGTACTTTCGGGATCCGTTTAGGACAAAGTTGGGACTATAATGGGATAATTTATTGCATATAAAATATAATGAATGCTATTCGTACCATTAAATACAATTAACGTGGCACTATAAGTGCTACCGTTAACATCAGATGTCAGCAAAAGCGTTCTATTTCCTCCGTATCCTTTCTCCCACCCGGGTTTTCCAGGCTTCGCTCTTAAAATTTTCACGCTGGAAATTCCAACTATCCAGTTATTCACTTTTCAGCTTGAAATGTTTAAGAGCAAAGCCTGGACAACCTGGGTGCAAAAAAGGACACGGAGGAAATAAAAATCTTTTGCTGACATGGTATTAACGATATCACCTATATAGAGCCACGTGAAGTTATTGTATACTGTTGTTATAATTATATTATTTTAACAGTAACTTCATTATAACATGCAATTCCAAGAAAGAAAATTATATAGGGTAGACCGGGGCTACTTGAGTATAGCAAGAGAAAAGTCAAAATTTCCAAAACCCGATGTACTTTGAGCTGAAATAATTATGCCATAATCTACGTACATTATTATAGTACATCATATTAAAGAATAAAGAACCTGTTAAATCATGGAAATTCTGAAAACGAATTTAAAATAAAAATGAAAGAATTCGAGACTAGTAATAATCACGGGGCTAATTGCGTTTTTCGCTGTATCAATATTGTTTTCATTAATCACCTTAGTGTTCATGTATATTTTAAAATTATACCATTTTCTATATAATTTGTGAAAAACACAACATTAATAAACATTTCCCCTCAATACTTCATTGACGTAACCACTATCTGATAAAGAAACCAGACAAGCCGTGGTAGATTGTTGACGAATTCTTCTCTCATACGCTGACCTTTAAACATAACAAATGGTGGGATGTATTGTCCAACTGCGTTGCAAGAGACTATCACAATGACATTCTCGACTCTTTCGACGCTAGTGAGAGCAACCATTTCTTTTTCCCCTTCTTGGCAATGACCTTGTTTGGGTTGTTGTTAAGAGAAAACCCTGTTTCATCCACGTTGTAAATACGCTGTGGTTTTGTGTTGACACTAATCGTCGAAGTAACAGATTTCAACAGTTAAAAATCACTCACAACTTACTTATTAATTTCCTAAGCACGAGCTCTTGCAAGTCCCTCAGACTTTCGTAATGATAAGTTCAGATGTCTTTTCATGAAACTTGAAAAACAATCTTCACCAGCTAATCCTTTGTGTTTTCAAGGATGCGGAATTTGATTTATTATTACATATCGATGAACAGCTTTACGAATCGTTTCAGGGGTGCAGTATAGTCTTTTTCCCGCGAGAGTCAAACTTCGCAACACGAACTCTTCCTATTGTTCTTCTGTCAGTACTGTGGGGTGTCATATGGCTTTCGGTTTTGCACTTTAAACTATTTCATCATTGTCACCCAAGGTTAGTCTCAACCTTTCGACCTGAACTTTCGTTCGAAAAGTTTCAACCTTACATTGCAGAGCAGTGAAGCTCCACGTAAACTCAAATCACCTTTTGTTACATTTTGGATGACCTTCTCCATTTCTTCATTATTTCACTTGTTGTATTTATACTTTAATTTGTATGTCCGTACCACCTAAAAAGAAAATGAAATGTTTTGTTTAACATATATGCATCATATAGTCTAAACCATAAATACAAAATTAAAATCCATAAATTAAAGAAATTCACATAAGTTTACACCTGACTCAAATAGCCCCGTTTCGCACATGCTTACGAAGGAACGTCCTACTTTCACACTAGACAGAAGAGAGCACCAAAACTGGCGTTTATAACATGCGGACGTTCTGTTTTACGCGTACGGTAATAAGTTTACAAATATATGCATTTACACAGGTTCAGCACCTTATATCATACAGTCACTATTTTATATCAGAGCAAAATATGAAGTATTGCAATTCACCTTGCTCAGAATAGTGGCAAATTCACAGCAACTGATAAGAAAGCAGCAGATCAAAGACACACACAGCCTTCCCTTTGCCAACGAACTCACAACTGAAGGTAGGTTCAGCGTACTGGTGCGCATATTAAATGCGCAATGGCATTTTATCTTAAGTTTGACCCAAATAGCCCCGGTCTACAATAATATTTTATAATTGCTAATAATAGTATCACTTCACTAGTAGTGAATTGAGTATCACTATGATTGAAAGCTTAAAGAATGCAACTAGTGTTTATAAGTAGTGCTACTTAATACAGAGTGGCTACCGAGAAACATTCTGAAATTCCCTGATTTTGTTAATATTTCCCTGGCTGACAAAACTGAACATTATTATTTTCATACAACTATATTACATATAGTAATGAATATAACTGTAATACTGAGAGTTAATAAGTATAATGTGTCTGAGTGCTTACCAACTAGTTCAAAAATAACGATGCAACTTGAAAAATAAACTAGACCAGGGCCGGTCTTCCTCTGCTCTCATTTACCACCTTTCAACATTCCCCACATTTGATTCATATTTTGTTTTAGCGCTCGCTCTTCTTTCTTAGATATTCAGTCAGTGTGTTGCTATATGTCCTATTGAACCGTTCATTTTTCAGAGTTTCTATGTTCAACTTCTTTCCCTTTGACATTATCAGATTTTGGGGCGCTTGTTGCCGTCTTTATTTGGGAGCTAATTTTGTCACTACCAGGTAGTGATCAGAGTACAAGTTTGATACACATCTGCTTCTCGTATCTCCAAGTTGCAGCAGTATCTACTACCACGTAGTCAAACTAATTTTCTGTCTTTCTATCTGGAGACTTGCAGGGGACCTTACGCATTCTTTCATATGGGAATCAAGTTCTATATTTTTAGATACAGCGAAGTCAATCAGCCTGCTCCCATTGTTGTTCGATTTGTTTGCACACTGTGTTTCCCTATCACCAACAAGAAGCAGTCTTCTTTCCCTATTTGAGCGTCATATTTCCTATTACTATTTTCATGTTGTATCTCGAGTTTTGATGATATTCTTTTTCAAACTGGCTGTACAATTTATCTTTAACACTGTTTTCTTCTTTCTCATTTGGTGCTTGAACTGGTATCATTGTTATATTGTGAGCTTGTGCTTTAATTCTAATCCTGTAAACTCTTTCGTTTGTTAGTTGAAATCGATTACTCCACAATTTATCTGTTTACTGACGACAAAACACGTTCCAAATTTCCTTTCCTTGCTGTCGCTATACTATATAGTTTCGTTTTCTCTTTGGTGTATTCATGTGCTGGTCCACCGCATATCTTGAATTTCAAAAATGTCTATTGATATTTTCTTAGTTCTTTACTAAACGTTTGAAGGGCTACGATTCTGTTCAAGTTTCTGATGTTCCACGTTCCGATTAATGTTTCGCTCATCCTGTTCCGTCGCCTGGTCCTTGAGTTTCCTTTAATCCGTCCTGTCCAAGGCACTTCTTTCAATTTGCTATCAGGTGCTTTTTGTAGGTTAGGGTTGTCAGTTGTACGCCCAAATCTCTCTAGGAGGACCAGATCCCGCCTAATTTCGTTGTGTAATTTTCCGCAGGAGTTCCATACCCCCAACCTCCTGTCAAATTTAACAGGATTCAAGGTCATACCACCAGACCAGAATTAGAAGTGAGAGGCTTCATTTTACGAATGGGATCTGCCATGAGTGACTCGTCTTTCCACTGTGAGTCCCATTTTATTAACTAACTAACTTTATGGCTTACGGAACACGCAAGTTCATCGCCACAGTAAACAAAGTTCACCATTGGATTCTACCCTGGGCAATATCAAACCAGTTTCCATCACGAACACCTACTTCTCGAATATGTCTTCTAATATTGTCGTCCCAACGACGTCTCGGTCTTCCCAATGGTCTCCTTCCATTCGGCCTTCCAACCAGGATACAATATAATCTTCCTTATTCCCCTATCCGAGTTACATAGCATGCCCACCTTAGTCGTATTGATTTCATTACTTTTACAACACCTGGTGAATCGTACAGTCCGTGGAGTCCTTCATTATGTAGCCTCCTCCATTTTCAGTCACCTCGTCCCGTTTCGGCACGTATATCATTCTCGAAACCTTATTTTCAAACACACGTTAGTTAAGTTCATCTGCTAGTGTCGAACTCTAACTTTCACAACCGTAAAGTATTACCGGCAGAATAACCGTTCTGTATATTTTCAATTTCAATTTCCGCGATAGTAATCGCGATGTTATAATTTTTGGACTGAATAGAAACATGCGTTACGCGATACTAAGTGACTTTTTATTTCTTCCGCTACCTCATTTTTGCTTGTTACGTATGCTCCCAAGTATTCAAATTTGTTTACTTTCTCTATGACCTCATCCCTAATGCTTATGTTTTTATTTCCTTCATTCTCTGTGTTTCGACTTGTTATAATGTATTTTGCTCTATCTGTTTACCTGTAAACGTATCTCATCGGACGCTTCTACTAAGACATCGGTGTTGCTTTGTTGTATATCTGTAACGTCCCCTATTACAGTTCCGTGATTAGTGCCGTGCCTCCCGCTTTAATTAATTCATCTGGAATATTGTCTATTGCTAGTGATTTGAAATTTTTCAATTTTTTTACCGACATTTCGATCTCTGCGGTATATATTTCAAATTCCTCTGTTTGTCCCATTTTATTAGATAATTGAAATTTTGTTCCAATATGAAGGTAGCTAATTAATATTATACTTTAGTTGGTAATGAGGCATTCACAGATAAACTTAATGAAAATAACACTTGCTTTGATGATTGTTTTCTAGTATCTTCGTTGCTGAAAATTTTATTATGAGAAATTACTTTGTGATAGCTGAAAATCTAGGATAATATTTTTGGGAAGCTTAAGAGGGAATATACCCTACAACTGGAAGACTGAGGGATTTTATTGTCATCAACAGTGAAATATTTGAATTTTACTTAATTATTTTCCAGGAGTCATTATTCAGTATGAACTACTGTGCATAGTTATACTTAAAGCCCCCGAACGGTGTATTTCAGCTAATTTATGCAAACCATTTACAAGCTTGTTACACAATGGGTGTAGTAGATGTAACAGGGTTCAAATGAATTGTGCAAATAAAATGTATTCCACGGACAGAAATGGTCTATGCAGCTTTGAAGTATTTTCGCCGACCACTTTCGTAGCTCTAGTAGTTCATTAGTTGAAAGTTATCTATAGCCAGACACCTTTACATAGCGGGGATATAAGTCTTCCAAGCTTTAGCTGGTGAAGCCTAAAATTGTAAACATTACTCTTCTTGTTGGTGAATAATACCTTAGTTCAGAGACATGAAGATACTAGTTTAATGTTAGAAAACATTTTACTTCGACATCCAGAGAACTGTGACCTAGTTCGCTTCTAAGCGGCTTCCGTTCAAGGACTGTCTACTGCCCAGGTTGAAATTTCTTGCTGGAAATTATTGCTGGGCCAGCAAAAACTGTAGTTTTTCCATCAACCAATTCCAGCAAAGATTCTTTGCTGGACCAGCAAAAAAATCCAGCAATTTTCCTGGTAATTGGAACAACTTCCACCATGTGTTGCTGGATAATCCAGCATCATTTGATGGACTTCTATGCTGGTTCCAGCAAGGAATTCCAGCTATATTTGATGGACTTCTATGCTGGTTCCAGCAAGGAACTCCAGCTATATTTGATGGACTTCGATGCTGGTTCCAGCAAGGAATTCCAGCAATATTTGATGGACTACCATGCTGGTTCCAGCAAGGAATTCCAGCTATATTTGATGGACTTCGATGCTGGTTCCAGCATGGAATTCCAGTATCATCTTATGGACTACCATGCTGTTTCCAGCATGTTTTTGTGGATTTATGTACTGGTTCCAGCAAGGAAATCCAGCTTTATTTGGTGGATTTCTATGCTCTTTCAAGTTTGTTTGGCGGGAGTTATTTGCTAGTTCCAGGTAAAATATCCAGAATTTAGGTTTGCTGGAACTATAATGGAGAGCAAGCATTGTATGCACATACAAGATGGAACAAGAAATGGTATGTACGATTGTTCTTTCATTTTTTGGATGTAGCAGTGGTATATTCGTGGATGTTGGGAAACACTGACAAAGATTTGTTAGAGTTCAAAGCAACCATAGCAAATTCCTAACAAGATCTATGAAAACCACGAGATGTGACATGAAAGCCACATCTCTAAACTATAACCGGTGGAAATTGGCAGGAAATATGAAAATATTGTAATTACGATTTTACAATACAGACTGGAAAGAAGTGATCATGAAACTTAAATATCTTACAATACCTGTAATACCCTTCAAGTTAAAAAATTCAATGGCAACGACAAGATTGTAGTTAACTGATCCACACTTTTCTCTTGAAAGTGGGAGGCGATGGAAAGAAAAAGGGGTTAAGTTTAGTATCGCCGGACCAATGTTAACAAATTTACGGGATGAATTGAGGAAGTTACTTACGTTTGTGATGAAATGCGAATGAAAAGCAAGTGTTTCTGTCGCTGTGCGAAAAACAACACCGAACCTAACTTACGTAATCTCCAAGTGCCCATGATAAGTCGCTGTCCAGAAGAAAAAAAGAACACCGGACCTGAGTTACCTAACCCCCAAGTGCCCTTGATCAGTCGCTGTGAAAAAAACAAAAATCCGACTTACCAAACTCCCAAGTGCCCTTACAATCAGTCGCTCGTAATTTGTTTTATTTTGGTCTGGTCTGGCGATACTAAATATATGCCAGAAAATGTATTCTTTATATAATTGCTTTGTTCTATTATTAACGAAAATTAACCTAACTTTCTAAACCTAAAGTAATACACAGGGTGTACCAGTTGCCTAATACCAGATATCTTAGACCTAACGTTGGTAGTATCTGGCCCTATTTTGCAAGCACCATCTCGGAATTTCCCTTGTGACTGACGGAAAAGTCTCATACAAAATAGGGGTCGCTGAAAACGTTTCCCGGACCTTCAGGTTACTATGCCAACGCCCGGTACTTTGACCCTTGTACATTGATTGGTATTTTGCACACATTTCAACACGTTTCACGTACCTCTTATATGGAAGTGAAACAAGGCATTTATTGGCGTTTGGCAAAAGTAGTTCAAATGCAGTATTAATATACCCTGTTTGTGACAGAAATAACATAAATGCACTATGACTATCCAATCCTTATAAATTGCCTAAAGTGAAACATCGTGTATTCCCATCTTGCCCGCTAGCTAACGGTTTCAGAATTCTGCCACAGATTACATTATACATTCTATTTCTAAAACTATTATTTGACATACTTCATATTTCCATAAATAATAATATTACACCGCTTACTCTACTTCTATCTACGATATTAATGAGGTTTATAATTACGCCGCGCTATCGGATTGTCTTCTCCTGTCTTGTGAGTGACAGTTTGACCAAGACTGTTAAACAAAAGACTGCGCAGATGCGACCAACCAATTCCACATGAAGAAGTAGTTTCAAACTTTCTCGCATATAAAAACTACATTTGCAAATATATATTCCAATTTCCTTGTAATTATACTACACCAATGTTCTTTTCACTATATATACAGGATAAATATAGTCAATCAATCTTCTTAGTAAATATTGAATCTTTATATAGTCTATAGTTTATAGTATCCAGCAAAAATATCGGGATGCCAGCCTATTTTAATGGAAGATCATTTTCCACCATGCCAGCAACATATGCTGGAATCCAGCAAGCTACGTTGGATTTATTTCCAGCTAAAACCAGCATGTGATGCTGGTCCAGCAATTTCCAGCAAGAAAACCAGTAACTTCCACTAAAACCAGCAAGTTCCAGCAATTTTTTTTGCTGGTTCCAGCAAGAAATTTCAACCTGGGTGTCCAACACAATAGACTCTCCATTGCCCCTTCTATCTGCGTTGCGATTGATTGAGTGGTAATGAATGTCCTTAAGAGCTGCAAGGCTTCTTATTACTTGACCTGCAGGTTTACTTAAAATAGATTATGAACCACTCTCTTCAATGAAGCCTCACGGCACTTGAGCCCGTTACCAGGTTGCCAATCCGTACGGCTCACTTACGCTGAAGCTAACTTCTTGGATAACTGTGAACTTTAATGTAGTGAAAAAGTTTTCTTTATGTTCGAATCATTTTCAAAATTTTCGTAATGTTAATAGTGGCATTTTCGCTTTTAACTATTGCTCCCGTCACGTAATTTACAAGTTTCATTCACTGTTCCAAATTACGCTTAACCATGTTACCAAGCCATTCCGAAACAAATTGCATCCAACAAAATACTCGGTAAATGATGAGGTAACAAGCAAAAGCTCACAAGTCCATTTGTAGATAAAAATGTTTCTTTTTAAGACCTTAATGAAGACTAGTGAAGCATGCAAAGTTATTTTATCAAGGAAGCACATATTACTTCTATCAGAAAGTTATTTTGTGTTATTTGATGCAGATCTTCATTCAGGTCTTAAAACGAACAAAACGTTTATTATTGTTATTATTTAAAATGGACTTGTGAGCATTTGATTGTTTCTTCCTCAAATTTCAAATGTGTTACAGAATTCATAAATACTTCTTTATCTGTATCACTTTATTTTGCATTGTTGATAACAATATGGGTATAAATCCTTGGTCTGTAATGTATCCAAAACCTTGCAGCATATGAATAACGGTAATCTTGGCTTGTTGAGAAAAACATGGAAAAGATTTCTCTGGAAGCAGAGGAGAGAAAAATGAAAGGATAAATTGCATTATCTACTTGATCCCATGAGAATAAAAGACTTCCAGAAATCTTGTACACGCAGTTGAAGACAATGCAACACGAGGTTTCCTTTTCCCTTCTTTCCTGCCCGCCGCTGGCTGCGCGTTTTAACCTCGCTTTTCCTTCTCTCGCCTTCCGAAGTAACCCCTGTTTTCTCTTGTCGTGACTTTCAATTTCGCTGCCAGCGCACTTCTTAATGAGTTTGGGAACTTCGCTAATTTCGGTCACGTCGAATTTTTATGCTAAGCTTTCTTTCTGCCTGCGACTAGGGAATCAACAAATTCCTATGCTCCTTTGATCGTACTCTTAAAAATATATACAACAGAAATTACTAATCCAACTCAAAAGTATAAGAGGTATAAAAATAATTTGTTTAACTAGAACCCTCTGCTTCGCATACTCTATAAAAATCACAATTAAATTATATTATGATTACAAGTAATGAAATCGAAAGATGTATAAAGCAGCCTACATGAAATACACGTAGCGAAAATTTCGACAGGAATTCCTGATGACACATCAGTGAATTTTTTAAAGTTTAGCCTCAGTTTTCTGTCAAGGACGTAGTTCTTCACATCATGAACCGAAAATTACACCCAACGTAGATTAGCTTTAAGTAGCCCCTACGTACTAACAAATTATTAATCTGTGCTACCCAAAATTAGATATAATTTTCCTACAGAATAGTTCAATCTGAATTTTGCGTTTGAATTTGTTGAGGGAAACCTATCGGAAATCTTCCTTCAGAAAGGTCTCCCGCTTGTATCGAACTCAGAAACATTTAATTGCGATAGAATATTTCAAAATTTATTATTATCCACAAAAGGATGATCTCACACGTGAAGATGAAAAACAATACTTATCAACATTACGGCAAAAATAGCTGCGAAATGTTGCAGCATGAATATATATGTTTGTTTAAAATTTAGAGAGTATTTGCTTAGTTTCTATTCACTGAAATTCCTTTGGTTCTCTGAAATAAATCCATTCAATTTGAAATGAAGTAAAGGTTACACCATGTAAATGCTGGGATAGGTAAGGTCAGGCTTAAATAAGGCCAGAGTTTCTTTTTAAATTTATTATTCTCCTGTTGGCTCCCATGCCAATAAATGAACTCTGGAAAAATGACACACTAGTCATTGTCACTTCCTAGTAGGACCACAGAGAACGGTAGCACTAACTAGTTTTATTCATTGACATAATAGTGTATCCTAAGAGGTTCCTAAACATTCTTCTGGTTGTTGAAGAACGAAAGCGCTAAAATAATCGCATTATATGAATAAATAATTAGACTAAAATCAAAGTATAGTCCTTTGCTTATCTGCTTAAATTTTATAGGGTTATTTTGTAACTTAACGAAACCTTCTTGAAATTATTAACCACGATCCGAGGTATGAAAATAACATGTAAAGTATTCCCTCCTCATTGGCTGAATGCTGTATGACGCATCAGGAAGATACTGTCGTTAAGCAAAGAGATATCCGGCTGTATACTAGGACTGGAAATCGCCTGCTAGCTAAAGACAACAGCAGCCAATCAGGGCAAGTAATGCTATCACAGTGCCTCTCGCGACAGTGGAATTAGTGGTCACGCAGAGAGGTCTATTCCCAACAAGTGAACAAAATTGACTTTCCATATTCCATTATGTTGATGACATTGCTAAGGTATAAATCATGCCGCGCATGACAAAAGAATATTGAGAAAAAAAGCGAGTGAAAAGTTTTTAGAAATTGTGATCTTGTTAGCTAAAAATTTTGGAATATTTTAATTGTAGCACTTTATTGTAGCATTGATGCTGTAAAAGAGTATATTTCATGTTAAAAGCAAAGTATTTAATTGATACATTCAGTAACAAATCAGCTGTATAAACATAAAGATCTTGCTTCAGCATCTTATATCGAACTGTGGCTCCAGATTAGTTTGTTTTAGATCTAATTGTGGGAACTGATTAAGTTTACAAGAAGTCAGTTTAAAGATTTTGAGGGAAGTTTTAAATTTGCTTTAAATCTACTGGTAAGGTGTCCACTTTGGAATGATTTCCCACATTTCGTTACAAACATGAGCAAGAACAATACGAGTTGTGCTGTTGCACTTTGTTATAATTATGGACGTAAAACGGAAGGGATATTGTATCATAGGTTTCCAAAAACCCCAGTTATTCAACAAGAGTGGATTTCTCGATGCAAGCAGGGTGATGAAATCAATATAAATAATGCTCGTATTTGTTCGAAGCACTTCCTTCCTGCTGATTATGAGAGAGATCTAAAGACTGAATTGCTTGGCTTACCTCCAAGGAAGAGACTTCGTGGAGATGCTATTCCATCGCAAGAATTCCCCATTGGCATTGTGTAAATGAAACTTCAAGTAGGAAAAGTGACGCCAGTATATGCAATACAATTCTAAATCTAATATTTAAATATATTTTATAAGGTTTAAAGATTTTCCCAAGCTTATTAAGAGTCCGAGGTATGGCGTCCCTCGGTGAGTATCTTTCAGGGAAAAGAATGCAGGATCTATGTGGAGGTAGTCCTACATCTGGATATTCGTCTTTCGGGATGGAACTATATTCTCATTTCGAAATTATATCCAAGTGCTCTTTGGATAGTCCACCGGACGAGAATTCATGTTCAGTACATTATTTCCGATCTGATTTTGAAGGTTTAAAGGCGTTAAGCCAAGTTAAGGACAAACAAAATAATGTAAGTTAAGCTAATCCAATCTAACCTAACCTAACCTTCACTCTTTTGAACCACTCGGGAGAGGTTCCAAAGAGTAGCCTGATTTCGAATCGCATGTTTCGAATTTGCATTGGACTTGAAATACTTCCCCGGATGTTTTAATCAGTGACACTTAGATTTGGCTAACTTACAGTAGCTAAACGTTAATCACTTTAAGGTCATCAAGGATGTCGCCAGGAATAGTCCCAAGGGGGCCAATAATAAGAGACCTTTATATATATATATATATATATATATATATATATCATATTCAGCCGTTTTTTATCCACTGCTGGATGAATGCATCCCCCTTTTCTTTCCACATATCTCGGTTTCCTGATATCCTCATCCATGTAGCTCCTGAAAAACGCTTGATTTCATCTACCCATCTTACATTTGGACATCGTCTCGGTCGTTTCTTTTCTCTAGGAATCCACTGTAGTACATTTGTCGTCCACCTTCCATCTGTTCGTCTAGCTATGTGACCGGCCCATTTCCACTTCATCTTCTTCGCAGTCTTGATTACATCCTCTAGCATCCATTCATTTCTCTTCCTATCCCTCCTGGTTATTCCTAGCATGAATCTCTCCATTGGTCTTTGTGTGACTCTCAATCTTTGAGTCGTTTGCGCATTCAATGTCCAAGTTTCGCAGCCGTACATCGTTACAGGTAACATACATTGATTATAAACTTTACGCTTCAGACACATTGGAAGTTTGCTTTTGAAAATAAAGTGTAGTCTTCCAAAAGAACTCCATGCCATTTTACATCTTCTATTTATTTCATCAGTCAACTTTGCATTCGATGTTTTAAGCTGGCCTAGGTAAACATACTCATCAACTATGCCTATTGTCTCTCCGTTAATCTTCACTTCCTTCTTTGCAGCATGTTGGTTGTACATTACTTACAACGTTGTTTTACTTAAGTTCATTTTAAGGCCTATTTTCGAACTCTCGTTACTCAGTTCTTCCATTCTGGTTTGTAGTTCTTCTGCACTTGAAGCAAACAGGACTATATCATCAGCGAACCGTAGGTGATGAAGATATTCGCCATTAATTTTAATTCCAACTTCATCCCAGTTTAAATTCTGGAACACTCTCTCCAGGACCGCACAAAACAGTTTTGGAGAAATTGAATCTCCTTGCCTTACCCCTTTTCCAACTTTAAATTTTTCACTGTCTTGATGCAGCCTAATGACAGAAGTGGCAGTCGAGTAAATGTTTCGCAGTAACTTGATGTATGCACTTTCGATGCCTTGATGTTCAAGTGATTTAAGTACTGCTGACAAGGAGACCGAATCGAAAGCTTTTTCAAAATCTATGAAT
>JAGDQP010001372.1:73198-124833 GCA_022664845.1 Lepisma saccharinum | reverse complement strand
TTCGGTTTGAAGAAATTTAAGAGTTGAGTATAAACGTGTTTCATGAATTTTTCTAAAAGTTTTTCAAAAGTGTGTGATATGAAAATATTTTCCGCACTTCACTTTTAAAAGTTTGAGTTACTAGCTTTTATTAAATTTGTGCAAATTGAAAACTGCAAAGTGAAGAACGTTCATTAAATAGGGCCCAGGAACACTTCCTCTCTGGGAATAAATTTATCATATTTCCCTTATATTCCTCAGTTTTATCATGAAATATAACACTGGCATCCAGCAAAATCGATATCTATAAATAAATTAGGTTGATCAAAAAAAAAATCGAAACTTCTTCTGAAATTATTATTTTTTAAATAATGCTGTTAGAAAATAGTGTTCTCTTTAATAGGTAGGGGCACGCGCCCATGCTCCCTCTCTGAAATCACACTGGTCAGGGTGGGGTTCAAGCTACGCTAATGAGCTTATCTACTATTCCATTTAATTTATTATAAAATAAACAAGAGATAATTAACTAATCATAGTAGAAATGAGGTATATCTGGCGAAAATGGTTCATTTGGGCATATAATTATATTCACCAGTATTTATTAACATTTTTTCGAGTATGAAAAGATCCCAAGAAAAGCCAAAGTATCAGTCTTGTAGGATATTCTCCTGTTTTGTCTATTTGCTTTGACATTTCTTCCTATGATGAAACGTTTCCGAGATAAACGTGAAAAAATCGGCGGAAGGCATCAGTCGATCTGCCATTTTTCAAGATGGTGGACTTAGCAGAAGTCAGAGTCTGCCACGTGGAAGCAAGTAGTGGTGAATTGCCCAATGACTGTTGCTGATATATTTTCTTCATCCCACACCAACGGGCGGGTACTTTTGCTAGTATTATTGTATCTAGAATTTATTATAATAAGAATATATGAAATATCTAGCATGAATTGTCATCCTGGATACAATCCCCATGAGCTCATGAAGTTTTCATAATGTCAGTGATAAGGATATCTTTTTTTTTTAAATGCAAAGAAAAAAAAGTACGCGTTTTGTTGGCTTTTGTTGAATTATATGCTATGACGGCGTTTAGGTTTATACGTTCTAACGTCTTTGCTTTGATTGTTCGGACTATTATACGATCTGACAGTAATACGTTTTGGTGTTATACGTTGAAACGCATTTAGAATTATACCAAGGTTGAAGCTGGCAACAATGTGGTGCAGATAGAATGCACACCGGTCGCTAGGTGCCACTACCATTCAATCATCGTTGCCACCTACTCTTCATTTACTATTTGTTCCAAGATTATACGTTCTGACGTTATACGTTCTGACGTTTTTATTCGATTATACGTTCTGTCGCATTTTGTATACGTTCTGTCGTTTCTTCGAGTTATACGTTCTGACGGTTATACGTTTTGACGTTTCAGTGTTTATACGATTTGTCGCATTTTGTATACGTTCTGACGTTTTTTCAAGTTATACGTTCTGACGGTTATACGTTTTGACGTTTTAGTGTTTATACGTTCTGTCGCATTTTGTATACGTTCTGACGTTTTTTCAAGTTATACGTTCTGACGGTTATACGTTTTGACGTTTCAGAGTTTATACGATTTGTCGCATTTTGTATACGTTCTGACGTATTTTTGAGTTATACGTTCTGACGGTTATACGTTCTGTCCTGCTCCCAAAAGAACGACCAGTATAGTAACTAAGGGATACGGGAAATGTGAAGTAAACATTTGTTTCATACCATCATATAATAAAAATGCTTAATGGAGGAGAGAGCTTGTAGCTTAAGAAGCAAATACATTGAAGAGAGAGAGAGAGAGAGAAGAAGAAGAAGATATAGATACACACATTAAGGGGTTTTCTACCCCCATAGTAGCTACCCTATGCCTTTTAACTTGTATCATATCAGTCCTTGTTATGACGGAAATCCTACCTGTTGGTTGCTGATGGAAAATGTGACGTCAAATAGTGATGTTGCTTTTGTCTTTTTCTCTGTAAGCCTGAAAGGACAGAAGAGAGACTTTTTGTGGTGGGTTGCTGATGGATTAGACCGACGGGAGATTAAAGTATTTTGTTTGGGAAATGGGGAAAGCAGACAGTAGGATTTTGCTAACATCACTATGCGCGGAAACGCGTTTCTCTCGCAATGTAATAGCACTGAGCGACGTGCAAGGAAATATGTATTTCAAACACGATGAGACGGTAAAATATTCCTTCTCTTTTCCTACCTTGCTCTGGGCTTTGAAGGTGACATCAGAGAGGGTTTTAAAACTTGTGTTAGCTGACACATTTGCTCCATCAACTAACAAGCTTAATTAAAACTACATTCTTATGGTTTTATGTGTAGCGTGATTTCCAAAGCTGTTTCTGGCTACCATATTTTTGAGAAGCCAATTGCGGACACTTTAACCATATCCATAAACATTTGGTTATTCGGCAGCGATACCAAACATCAGGCAAATTGTAAAATTATTTCTGTCTGGCTGCTTCAAAATTTACTTATGCCTGTAATTTAAAAGAAAACTGAATACAAAACTCCTAGAACATATAGACTCTTGAAAAGCAGAGGGAAACAATATAATGTTTCATTGTTATTACTATTAAGCTCATAAAGTAATAAATGTCACCTCTAATACAATTTATAAGTACAAATTATTATTATTAATAATAATTTTTGTTACAATTATTTTGGCGAGCCTGATCAGAAAATGGAAGATGTATTGAAACAACCAAAAAAAAACGAATTTTCTCGACCCCAAACGCTAGCCCGGACACAATATGAAACTCCTTACTGTCCAGGATGAACCCGGACGTATGGGAGCCCTATTGTAGAAGCAACATTAAAGCAAGGGTTTCAACTGTTTCAATGTCAGTGAGTGACTGAATTGTGGTTATTAACGTCCTAAACAAGCTGGTGATTTTTTTAAAGAAGCAGACCTACAGATTTTGGTAAACTAGGCTCCGTACCACTTCATTCAATGGACCCCGGTAGGAATTGAACCCGTAACCACGCGCACAGAATGTGAGCCCACTAACCTCTCGGTCATTCTGAGGTCTTTCCATTTTCATTGGTTTCCGGTTGTAAAGAACTAAACAGAATATTTGGTGTTAGACTTTCTTTTTAATATCCTGTCATACGTATACGGATTTCTCGATTAGAAACAAAATATGTGGGACCCAACTAGGAATCACTTTGAATTTGATATGTCTGGTAAATTTTACACTCTAAAATTTCTTTAACTCTTAAATGTTTCATTCAGGAATTACATAATTATAAAACTGCTTTTATCTGCTGCAGGTAATGTTTTAAAACAGGCAAAAAGGGGTCAACAGTAAGGTATCCATTGGGAATCAATAATTTATATATATAGATAAATGTACATATGTGTATTTCTGTGTGTGTCTGTGTGCGAGAGAGAGAGAGAGAGAGAGTACATCGATCTTAGATCTCTTCTCTCTCTCTCTCTTTCCACCTTTCTTTGAAAAAGAGCGTTTGCTTGCTTCAAGCAGTTCCAATCAATCGCCCCCTCGCTGTGTTCTTCACTGACTGTGTGTGTGTTGTCAGCTGAGAAAACGTTAGCGCCTGACGGTTGCCATAGCGAAAAACCGCGTTACCATGAAAATGAAGAAAGAAGGCCGTAAGAAATCCTTCACAAATAGAAAATAAGAACACAAGACCGAGCCAAACAACAAGAAGAAAGATTCGCAGATAACAGTGTTGATTATTTTCAGGATTTGTCTTCCTTTTCTACAATTTTCTTTAATCATCCCTGCAATATGGAATAGACGCGGAATACACTGAATATGACACAACTGTGTTTCCTTTAACTAACCATTTGACTAAAAAAAAGACAACAAAATACTTTTATTTCTCTTATAATGCTAAATAAAGTACTTCTTTGATTATATCTGATACTTTTTTATCTAACGTCTGATTCCTCTTAGTGCCTTTCCGTGAAGCATTATTGAAACAAAACCAGTGAACTGATTTACAAAGGGACCTTTTAAATCACATGTTAACGTTACACTTCATGGTTAAAAACAAGGTCATTTCAAGTGCATGTAACGCGCATTTTACATTAATGGACTCCTTTTTCATAATTTTAATCGTTTTTTCAATTTAACCGTATCGCACATTGTATGTAATATGTTTCATTTTTCTCTCTTTTGTGAACGGGATGTTCTTCTTGATGGAGCATGATACCAGTTACTCTGAAAGTAAGTTAATTTGACAATTGAGAAAATAAAAGAAAGGAACGTTCCATTTGATGCAGTGGCTTCCTATATCGTGAAATGTTCAAACCATCACTCATACACGAGGGTAGTTTTTCTTTTAAAGTGACAACATATCTACCATACGTATTGCTGTCGTACCTTCGGAGAAAAAAGCGTACGATCGCTAGTGCTAATTCGGTGTCTGATTTTAAGGGCGAGAGGATCTAACATAGCTAAGGTAATCTAATAGTTTAGGATGAGCTTACTAATATTTGGTATACTGTTTATACGCGGTTTCCGTAAGGACACACGCAGGCTAATTACTGTCTGATGGTCCCTTTCATAATACAAAATAGAGTAGCACTAATGTTCAGATCCAACACAATATAACAACATTGGAATCATGGAAGTAAGACCCAACTAACCAGTCAGTTCGTTATGAGACTAGCTGTGGTGGCCAAGGATTAAATCTGAAGTCAGTTTCCAAAAGCTGATGGACGCTTGATTAATGTTGGAGACGGCCTAATCACTCTGGATCTTCTTGGAGTGTTGCTAACATGGATCTGTATGTTGAAGCTCAAATACTGGAGACTGGAGCCCAAAAGGTTGGCGGTTTTCAGGAGTCGAACGCATACCATCAAAGATTATAGTTCTGTTTGGTGTTACGGTAGAACTTTAGTTAAACGAAGAAATGTTATCTTGGAGACTAATCGGTAACTTTTGGTTGGAGTAGGCTACGACCAAAGTTGGTAATAACAGATGCTGCTGGTGGTTGATAGATCTCTGAACACGTATCGCCGGGAGTCGATGCCGAGACTAGTAGCGGTGCATCAGAGAAGATCCGGGGCTGTCCTGGCCCTTGATATTTATGCTGAATACCGACCAATCCCAGGAGGTCTCCAAAACTGCCTGGCGACGTGAAGGTGTCTTGAGTCACCAATTCTTGTAGCTCGGATGACAAACCAATATCCTGAGTGCAGTACTTCTTCCTCCGTTCGTGATTTCTTCGCAGTTATGTAAAGGAGAAGTCCTTGCGTTGATAGAAACCTGATATTTTTTTAAACACCCATTCTTTGTCTGTTTAACTAATGACGTAAATGTGCAGGTATTTAATCAACCAATTTGGATCTGTATTTCATCTTGTTGCGTAGCTAAATATAACATTAGAATATGATTGCCTTTATGTGCATCGCTTATAAGAAGCAACCATATACTTTCTATTTTTCTTTTCATGAACGTCTGCTGTTTGCACAATAATACAAAAATGAATAAACCTATTTATGCCTCTTTACTGGTGCTGTAGAAGTATATAAATAAAGTAACTAACCTGGAAATGATTATAATCCCTCGATGCAATCTCCTGCTGCGATAACACGTTTCCAAACATCTGGGAAGCGTTGAATCCCGTTGAGGGCAACCATTTTGTGATAGAGTGCGAAGAGACCACCGTACGCCAGAAATGATGATACGAAAGCATTTTCCTCGTACAAACAAATTGTAGTCAGGTCTGGTGAATAAGGAGGGTGCTCAAGTACCTCCCAGCAACGTGCGAAGTTCATCCATGTGATGCTGATCCGTAGCGGTACGACTGTGCCCTCCGCGGTGTTGCTTGGTGGTTGATTCACGACTCCCTTGAAATGCTCTTGACGATCTAGAACAAAAGTTCTTTCAATAGCAAGCTGAAGAGAAGGAAAGGAATATTAACTTTCTTCCTAAATACTAAGTTTTGAGTTTTAGAAATCTTTTAAAAATGTTACGGTATGAGTCTTGGTATTAAAAATAACATTTCTACTTCATAATTATATTTTTCTTCACTTCTTGAGTGATTTTTAGGTAGCAGGGTTGGCAACCCTAGCGCATGCAAATATAATATGATATACTAACAGAATATAATATGATATACTATGTTATTTTTAGGCTGTGTCCTTTAAGCAACTTTGGCTCAGGCTTGAATAGGGAAGGGGAAAGGTAGTGACCAGAACTTTGCTTAAGGTACCATCCCAGCATTCGCGTGGTAAAACTGAGAAAAACTCGAAATGTATGGAAATATTTTGTGTATTATTTTGCAAACTCAATAGGTGGAATTAGAACAAGTTACCGTTCCTTCTCTGTAGCTATGATATCCGCCATGATATTTTGGGATGCTATCTTCAACTTAGACCCTGATCAACTTCTTCCAATATCATTTCACCTACCCTGTTCCGGCCTGAGACGACATGAAGTTTAGTTCTAATTTATGGCGGCGGAACCGAGCTGTTTTGGCTTATTTCTTTTTATCTACAGGCGATCTAACTCTCCATTGGTTAATAGGTCTGAGCCAAAGTTGCCTAAAGGTCTTAAAAATTAAAATCAAATCTCCATTGGTTAAACAAACGCAATGTTTATCTTGTGCTGCACATGCCTCTCATATCCTTTACTGGGGGAGGAGGGACAATATCCCGATCTTCGTACATCGCCTTTGATATTTCTAGCGCTAGAAGCACTTCAGGAAGAAGAAAGATTTGTCCTTAAGAGGGCTCCTTGCTCCAACTTCCACATTTTAATCATTTTTCAAAATATTTTAAAAACTGAGAGCACTATCAAAAATGTAAGAACATAGCGTACTAGAACTTACAAATTACTGTGAAATACAATGGACAGCGATCTCGAAATCTTGTCCATTGATTAGTGCTGAGACTTTAATTAAACAATTACGTCATAATCTTTGAAAACGTATCACTCATCAATGGACAAGACCTCGAGATCGCTGTCCATTGTATTTGATAGTATTTGTAAGTTCAAGTGCGCTATGTTCTTACATTTTTGATAGTTCTCTTAGTTTTTTAAATATTTTGAAAAATGTTTTAAAAGGGGGGTTGGAGTGAGGAGCCCTCTTAAAGCTGACACAGTAAAACTGTCTCATGTAGAATGAGTCATGTTTCTTTCCGCTCGCGGTTTTAACGCGCCCCGACGCGTTGCAACTGCCTGCCACGGTTTCAACGCTTCCAAACAGCGTGGTGAAAACGCTTGTGTAGACAAGTATATTTAGAAGCATGGTTTTTAGAAGCCATGGGCAGTAAAATCGACTTGTTTTCATGGCTCGTGAAGAAGGGGCCTAAGAGGGTGAAACTGAAGAAAGCTTGTAAAAACCACAGAGAACTTTTGGTGAAACCTGTATTGGTCAGAGCACGTTCTAAGAGCGGAACAGGAAAATTGCCAGTGGAACTCGTAACCGGTCATATACGTGCAGAAGTTGTCGGTCCCCTAATATTGATAATGTGGCACTGACACAATTGTTAAAGAACAGACTAGAAGCAACTATGAGTGATATGCAGCAGAAATACTCATACAATCGTAAAAATGTATCCTCGAGCATACCTGTAAAATAAAAATAAATTAAAAAAGGATTTTTAAAAAACACGCCTGTTTAGAAATGGGAAAGAAAAATGGACTAAAAGTAAAGAAAAATAATAAATTTATGAATTGGAAAATAAAAGCGTGGGTGCTCTTAGATATTATGATAAGGTAAGCAAGAGCACCCACACTTTTATTTTCCAATTCATAAATTTATTATTTTTTTACTTTTTAGTCCATTTTTTTCTTTGCTTAAAAAGCGTGTTTTTTTAAAAAAAAAAAACTTTTTTTTTCTATATTAGAAATTTTGCACACCCAAATCCTAAAGTGTTCTGCAACCATTCTAAACCCAACACCGTTGCAGGATAGTACTTATTTTAGGATAAAGAAGTCCATATTATTGTTTAATTAATTACAGTTAACTTGATTATTCTGTCGTATATCTAATGATTGAATATTGTATTGTCATCGGAAGCAAGCAAGTTTACAAAATTTTAAAGAAATCGGATGATGGAAAGTGAGTTAAAAATTAATTACAAAATTTGTACCAGCGAAACTTACAGAGCAAGTGAATATAAAGCGTATAAAAACTGCGTGATAAACAATTGTATCCCATACATTGTATCAGCAGCAACTTCTAGAATGATATTTCACAACTGCTTCTCTCCTTGAACATGAGAAATGAGCGAGTTTTCTGCCATGGAACGTGAGATCTTTACGTGAATATTGTACGAGGAAAGCGCTTATCCGGAAAGGGCAAACGCCTTCATAAGGTTGCAAAAGTACCTATGCATGGACAAGAAGTGACGCTCGGTTTTTGGTGGAATTCACTGCGATTCTTACAGCAAAACCGAACAATCACAGAAGACATGTAGCAACAGCATTGCCTGAAAAATGTACTTGAATAAAAACGCTCAGTTTTTGTACATCGACGGAGCTACAGTTATTCATAGCAATCCCATTCGTATGCTACCTTAACCTTGGAATCATTATTATTCATAAAATTTACACTCCAGTTTGGTAACACAGCCATCCTGCAAAAATACTGCACTCTAGCGACAATATATTTTTAGTACCATTTTAGTACTTGTTTTTGTTTATTTCTCACTATTCTTTTAGTATTGCCCGCCCTGTTTCATTTGAAACAATAACCACCAAAAAGGTTCTTTTTTCTAGTGAAATTAAATAAATTATAAATTTCAATGACAGACAAGTCTGACGAAAAGCAGAAAGAGAAGCTGTTAATCCGACTCTTCGTAAAAATGAAAAACACTGAACACCTGCAGCGATAACAAGCGTCTTCGACTCATGCGACAAACACGTTATAATAATGGGCTCTTTCAAGATTAAAGTAATAAAAATATATTTCACTAGAGTGCAGTATGTTTGTAGGAGGTCTATGCTGAAATAAATAATGGTCGTAAAACTTACTAACGTTTATGACTGCAAGCTGTAAATTTCACATTATGATTACAGGGTCAAGAACGTGATCTGAACTCGACACACATTGTTAGAAGATATTCCGTTGTCCGCCATTACCTCATTCTCTTTTCTAATAAACTGCAATGGGATCTACAAAGTTTATCAGCACCAACAGGTAGTATTTCACCTACCTGGAAAATGTCCAAAACTCTTATGTTCCCAAAACCAGAAAAGCCACCAGATGCTGTATCTTCCTATACACCAATCCAACTCACATCCGTCTTCAGTAAGACAATAGAAAAAATCCTGGTTAGTCACCTTCACAACCATCAAGCAGGCTTCTGCCCATTTTATAGTATCAATGATCAACTCCTTCGACTTACTAATACTATCACTAACCATTATAACACCTCACTTCCATCCTACTTAGTTCGGTTTGATCTTGAAAAAAGCTTTTGATTAAATCTGGCATAAAGCTCTCATATACAAACTTCAATTCTTCCATCTTCCAATCACCATTCTCCGATTCATCTTTAACTTCATCTCCAATCGTATAGCATTCACTTCATCCTATATTCCTACACTGTGGAATTCCGCAAGGTTCCGCACTTTCTCCGCTTTTGAATCTCCTATTTGTAGCCGATATCCCTCCCTTGTCGCCAAATATACATATTTTTCAGTACGCAGATGATACAGCATTTCTAGCCTTTAGCCCTACCATACAACACATCAACCGTACAATGAACACTGCAATAAGCACATTTACCTCGTGGTGCAGTAAGTGGGGTCTCACTATAAACTCTCATAAAACACAAGCCATCATCTTCCTTCCACCCAAACGCAAAACCCGTATCCGTCGCAATCCATCTCGTCTTGCCCTCACTGTTCAATACCAGCCCATCCGCCACACTAAACAGGTAACCTATCTTGGACTTATACTCGACAACCAACTAACCTGGCGTCCATATCTACAGAAAATAGTAACAAAAGCCACCAATAGACTAAACCTACTAAAACGCTTAACTGGTACGACCTGCGGACTAAATGCAAACATCATCATCAATACATACAAAGTCTTTTTACGTCCAGTTCTCACATACGGATTTACAGCATGGATCGCAGCATCACCGAATAACTATAAAAAATTACAAATACTTGAACGACGTGCACTTCGAATCGCTTTCCGTGTGAAATTGCCAAGCCCTACACAAGAGTTATATGAGAGAATCACGTTTCCACATCTCCTGCTACATCTTGAAACTCTACGACAAAAATACATTGCAAAACACCTCGAACAACAACATCCACTTCTTCTAGACGTAATCAACTCATATACCACCATGGCTACACCACCTAGACATTCACAAACACACTTATCTTTACTCTTTGCCATATACCACTATGTCATACCACCAGATCATCCGGACACAGCACTCATTCCGCATCATCTCGCACCTTCATACGTTGCACTGTGATCATCAAGGACTAACAGGGCTCACTTGTGAGCATCATGTCCAGATCAGCCCCTGGACAAGAAGATAACCAAGCATCTGTCCATTAACATTCCTAAGTGTTGTGTTGTGATAATTGCACTTCATACCCATATCACCATCTCATCTCCTCTCGTCACAAAACACTTGAGCTAATAATAAAAAACGATAATATTAAAGATAACGACAATAAAATACTCCGACCTTATGAAATGATTATGAGGAAAACTCATAATGTCCACCAGATGATGAAGTAAATAAAGATGAAATAAAGAAACGATAAAGTTAACAGATCCCATACTCCCCTTAGACCATCTACCTTCCTCACAACTCCCATCTCATCTTCCATAAATTCTTTTCCCTAAATAGAGGGTACAGCCCTCTGATGGGTCCTAGCTGCGGCTAGGGAGAAAACAGGTAGTATGTAGATGATTAGACTGCTGACACTAAGTTTGTCTTTTCCAAACCTGTCTAATTTTATAGATCATTTCTCCAAATGTATCCAATAGATCCAATAAATGTAAAGATCATGTAGGAAATAAATGGAAGACGTAAAATGACACGGAGCTTGTTCGGTACAAGGAGATTTATTTTATAAAACAAGTTGTTGTGACTGTATGGCTGTGAAACATGGAAACGACTCAAAGATTAAGAGTTCCACAAAGAACAACTATCTTTGTGTTGATATATCCTGCATGATAATAGCTAAACATGTAACAGACACGACTTATTCATTCGCTCTAGTGAACGATTAAAGACAGCCTGCTGACTAGGGCTTGAATTGGAGGGGACAAGGGGGATTTCCCCGCCTTCTTGCTTGTTAGATCTGCCGGTAAATTCCTATAATTTACCGAAACAAAATCCCCCCCCCCCCAACGAAAATGTGTCAGTGGAAACACTGCTGCAAACGATAGAAGGGTGTTTGTGCAACGTTAGCCTATGTATGTATTTTAAGATTATCTCGGAAGGTAACACATTCCCCCCCTGTATATATATAAAAAAAAATTAAAAAATAAAATTTTGAAAAACTCATTAATAAGCTCACACTTTGCAAGTTTTTAATCTTTTAAAGTTAGACAATTTATTTGAAAAATCTACGTTCTTTGAATTTCTCCCCCATCACCTCTTTCCAAATGTTTCTCTCCAGAAATCTCGACATGAAGGGGAGAAGCCATGAAAAGGTTTAAAGTAAATGAAACCTCCTTGAATCTCCATCATCATTGTGGAGGGAGAGCAGAGTGGAACGAGGAAGAATTAAAAAAGAAAAATTTTCCTCTTTTTAATATTATTTTCGGTTCATTAATTTTAAGAATCTTTAGTATGCAATATGAGAAAGCGAAAAAAAAGGGGAGGAAATGACGGGAAAATTTTCTTAAAAGCTCATCCACGTGACAAGGTAAAAGACCCGTTGATTTCTTAAAAGCTCGCAACACAAAAGAATACCCTTCTTCTACCATGATCAATAGACTGTAGCTTTGGTTTATTAATCACTTCGTGTAAGACAGATTTTTTCCATGGAGTAAATTAGGAAAAGGAAAGAGAAGACATTTTATTTTGCCAGTAGATGGGGTAAAAATATAGTGTGAGGAACTAGTAGACCTTGTGTTTTGAAGAGAAACTGACAAATTATCCGACATTAAAACAGAAATCATTTTTACAGCTACGAAGGAAAGAATTTTCTCTGGAAATTTTTAAGTCCATAACCATTAACTTCTGAGAGAATGTCGCTATTGACTTAAGAGATGGCTCTGCGATCACGCATTCTTTCATATACAATATACTTAATCTTTTTTGTCAATTTTCTTTCTGCTCCTTACTTCATAAAAGAAATATTAATTTTCAAACAATACTGAATATATAATTATTCTTATAAGTAACTGATATGAAGCGCTAATCAAGTGCTCAAGAACTATAACGCAAGTGTAATTACGTTCTTCTTTTTATTAGTATTTGAAATTTTCTTGCAGGATGGGTTTCCTTTGCGAATGTACTGGCTGCTGTGTCTGCCTATTTGGGAGCAGAAAAAAATACTAATTTTTGAAGAGGCACCAATGAGCGAAATATGCTCGTGTCTCTTACCGCATATGTGTAATTTACATGGACCTTCAAAAGGTCAAACGTGCATATTTCTATGCATCAAAATATTCTGTCTCCCTCTAATGAAGAAGAAAATACAGGCAAGCAATGTCGGCCGAGCGGTCTGCGACGGTAGGCCATCGGCTCGAAGACCCCGGGTTCGAGTCCCTGCAGGGGCATGGGTGTGGATTTTAAACAGCTAAAGGCGCGTGACGGATCGAAGTCCACAGCTACTAGACTGGCCCATATCAAAATGAAGTTTATCAAAGTTTTACAGTCAAGCAATATCAAAAGTAATTTTGAAGCAGGAACTTCGCAGTTCATGCGTTTTGTGTTTTCCTCTATTGAAGCAGTAAGAAGTAGTATTGTTGTTAGAATGAGGAAGTGGAAAGGGATTTTCTATATCTTCCTCTAATGAAGAAGGCGCTTAATCTCATTCGTAAACATCTAAATATACAGTATTTTTTAATTCTTGCGATAATTCTTTACAAGAGCTCCTTCTGGCATAGAGCACTCGGAACTCCTCAAAATGCTATGTTTTGCTTTTCATAGCCATGAAAGACACTAAAGTTCGTGAAAAATGGAAAGAAAAGTTCCTAAAGTCGAAGTTGTCATGTTACAATAACATGACAAATTCTACTTTAGCAACAACATTTTTTTTTTAATTTCTGCACGCATTTTAGGCTCTTTCAGGGCTATGGAAAGCAAAAACAGCATTTTGAGGAGTTCCAAGTGTCCCATCACAGAACTTCACATGATTTTAAAACATAGCTTAGAAACAAAAATTAACCTTACCTGCTAGTTTTTCTCTGCCAAAAAAAAATTATTTTCCGCAATAATTACATATTTTACCATCGCTAATACTCATTGCCGCTTTAACTAATTCAAAACTTTTCCATCGGCATCACCATTCACACATAGGAATGGATTCATAACACGGGTCATTTGACATCAAGATACCAGGCACAGAAACCACGTAACTCATGTTGCATGAACTACCACACTAGCGCCAGTCCTGACGTCACGTCATACCAGTGTTGCCAACAACAAAGTTGAGAAAAGCGCCACAGCAGGAACAAAAACTCGCTAGAACGCTCTAAATGAAGCTTTGAAAATCGCTAAAACAGCGCCAACCAAGAACGCACGTAGAAACAATGTATGTGTGCAAGACACGTGTGCAATAAAAAAACACCGAACCTGACTTAGCTAACCTCCAAGTTCCCTTGATCACTACTTTTATTAAGTTTCCTAATGCGTATATACATAAAAAAAGGAAATAGTAATACACGACTGTAAGCGGGACTTTGGAAACGTGTGCTTCCCTGAGACGCTAGTCTGGTAATTAGCATGGCACAAAAAGTCCTGTCTGGCAACACTGTTACCTACAACCAACATGGTGGATTACTGTCCTACTAGGTAAGATCGAACACTTAATATTGATTTTTATCACATTCAAAGCTTCTTTATAACACTTAATTTTGTTCACGGTTTAGGATACCAATTAGTACTGATGCCAATTAATAAAGATAACTCCATAATTAAAACGTACAACGCGATGTAACAGAAGGAGCTCTTGGTAAGTATTACCATTCTTACCTACAAGAAATCTGTTTTAGTGATGTTAAACATTCTTGCGACATTTAAGCACTGTTGTAAAGAGGGGCGCGTTTTCGGCGATTCGAAGACTAATCTGACTCCACATTCAGAGAATATCATGTGATTTAAAACATCGTGTGTGTAAGTTGTTTCTAGGTGCTTAGCGATAGCGTTGGTGGTTACAACCATCTATGTACAGCCATGCGTTTCACGTATAGTGATAGCGAGCACGATGAAACCGTGTAGTGTCCAGTCGTGTGTAGCTATATATATGATGTGTACACCAATACGTAGTGTGCTTGAATCAAGATCGAACTATGTATGTTGAGTCTAGCGACAGTGTGCATGATTAAGGCCTTATGTAGCGTGCAGCCTTGTGTTGAGTGTAGCGATAGTGTGCATGGCCAAAGTCGTGTGCAGCGGATACAGCTATGTAGCTGTATGTGTCGACAATAGCCATAGTGCATTGACTGAAATTGTATGTAGTTTATACAGTTTGTGTGCACCTGTGTTGAGTATAGCAATACATTGTTTGCAGCGTATATAGCCATGAGTAGCTATATTTGTTGAGTGTAGCGAAAGCACGCGTGACTGAAGTCCTGTGTCGATGTACAGCTGTATGTAGCCGTGTATCGAGTGTAGCGATAGAGTACGTAACTATAGTCGTGTATAGCGTATATATACCCAGCCATGTATGTGTCGAGAGGGCGCATGACAAAAGTCTTGTGTAGTTATATGGGTCATATAGAACGAAAACTTGCATGATTGTAGAACTAGATATTTATTTATCAGCAGAGCAGCCAGCGAAGTGCTGTTGACACAGTCACGCCTGACTGGAGGTTAACAGTAGACTTACATAAGCTTAGAAAGCAGCCCAATTGAATAATCACTGAAATGGCTGTCTGTACCAATCGAAGTTCCCTACCTTAGTTGCAACGCTATCGCTACACATAACACAAACTGCTCCACATTGTTTAACCACATCAATTTCCCTGAAGAAGGAACAGATTAGCCTTCAAATCATCGGAATATAATACAACAGAATCATACAGAGAAGTAACCAATGTTAATAAACAAACTGCGCATTTCTTTGTGGCTTCGATACAGCTTATTACCTCACCAACAGATGTCTCTGACATCAATAGTTTATTTTATTAAACATCCTGATAAATTGAAACTTATGATTGGTTCGTAATGCTATATTTAAGCTAACAGGAAATCACAGGACTTTAATATACCGGAAATCACAGGTCCGAACAGATAATCACAGAAATTACAGGACTGAACCAACCACAGGACTTTAATTTACCAGGCTCTTTAAGAAACTAAGCTATTGAATTTAGGGATATCTATCGATGAGACAAGAAAATTTTTCGAAGTCTGAAGGAAATGCATTCACCTTTAGGAATTTAGGTTACTTCTTTGTGATAATACTGCAATGTTACGGGTATTCTCTTAATCCCGGCAAACTTTTATGATTTTTTAAAATATCTGTAAAAATTTACGGGATATATTGTAAAGTTCTGTAAAATTTTATGGGTTTCCTTTAACTCCTCCAAATTTTACGGATAGGCTCCTATTATTCAATTCCTGTACAATCTTTTCGGTTATTATTTCAATTCCTCCAAAATTTTGCGAATATTCTTATACCTGTAAAATTTTACAAATATGTTTGTAATTCCTGTAAAAGTTAACGGATATTCTCTGATTCGTGTAAAATTTTCAGATATTCTTTTAATTCCTGTATAAGTTTACGGATATTCTTTTAATTTCTGTAAAATTTTACGGATATTCTTTTAATTGTTGTAAAATCTAGCTAAATTCAGTCACTTCGTTGTTTCGTCCAACCCTTTATATACTTGTAGGTACAAACATATCTTTTTGAAACTTTCGCCCGCTCCCTCGACAACGAACAAACTTTTTCTGATATAGACTTCTGAAGTTTCATTAGAAACAAGACACGGCCCATTGTAATGCATTAAAGATTTTCTTGTCCTTATACGATAATCGTGAGAGACGAGATGAACTTTTTTAGATCTAACTTTTCCTGGATTTTGAAAAATATATATTTTTATTCCGTGAGTAGCTTTATTCCTAAGCTTGATCCCTTCTTCCTCATTTCTCTATATCCGATGTTGGCGGAAGGTTCATGGTTAGTTCACATGTTCCGAAGCCAAAAGTTCATCTGACTGACTGAGATGACTTGAAAGCCCATCAGATGTATTGATGAAGAGCGGCGTGCAAAAGCTTTACCTCTCAACCCTGTAGACTGTTGCCATAGAAACGTTTGCTAGAAGGGGAGAAGGGAGTAACGAGATGGTGGTGGTGGTGGATTTAGATGCTACCACGAAGTTCACTTTTATTTAGTTTCATTTGCCCACCTGTGACTTGTTTTCTGGGTTCCGTCTCTAACCTCCCGGATTCTCTGTCTTTTTTTTTCAAACTCATTCTCTTAGTATTTTTTTCCTTCCTCTATACGTTTCTTGCTGTATTTTTTCACAGTCACTCACTCTTTTTTGTCACTTGCCCTCTCCCTATTCCTCGCACATTTTTCTCTGAGACTTTTCTCTTCCTTTCGCTCTTTCTTGTCTTCCTTTCTTTTATCCACCTTTGTTTCTTTCTTTTCTCTTTAGTTTTCTTGCTTTCGTTACTTGTTCGTTTCTTTTTTTGTTTATTTTTGCTCTTGTATCTTCCTCTGTATGTATATTTTTGAATATGTGTAGTTCGATCTTCCTGTGCAAGTCATTAGCTACTTCTAATTTCCTTTTCTATCTTTTACATTGTTTCTTTTACATCTGATCATTGCTCGTTTTCTCTTCATCTCTTTTCTGTACTTGTTATTCTTGGTTGCATTTGTTTTATTTATGTAGCCCTTCTTAATAAGTTCTACTTCTATTTCTGCCATGGTTGTATCTTTCTTATTTTTGCTCTTGTCTCACGTATTTTCCCTTTTATCTCTTTATCTTCCGTACAATTTACTTCTTTGCACCATTCTCTTTTAACATTTCCAACAATTTATCACTTCAACAATATTATTCTTTCCTTTTCAGAAGTTCTACATTTTTTTTTTTTTTTTTGGAGCATGTTCGAGAAATAGATTGTTCTGTCTTAAACTTTGCTGTAGAGAAATGACGAAGTAGTGGTCACGGCGTTTTTCAAAGGTACCATCGCGCCATTGCTTGAATAGACTGTGATAACACTGAAAATGCCTTAGTCAAGTTGGCCAATGTGAGCAGGATTCGAATTCGCGCCGTCTCAACACTGCTTATTCAAAGTCAGCATTTATAGGTACTTTACCATGAACTCGTTATTTTTCCTTTTCCTTTCCCTAGTTGTCTTGTTGATTATTTTTGTCTTATTCTTTTCTATCTGCTGTTTCAATCTACTTCTTTGTTTCACGTTCATTCTGTCTTGTTTCTCTGCACACTCTTTGTGTGTTTTAATGGAATTAGGCAAGAACTTTTCCAGCAAACGTTCTGTACCTGTAACAAAAAAAACCTAAGGTAGCTCAAGTAACACGGGTTTCTGCTGTATATAACAAGAGCCGATCTCAGTAATCGCGTGAACTAGGACACTGGGCAGCCTTTTACGAGGTTACAGGTTTGAATCCCGTGTTCGGACATGGGTGGCTGTGAATTAAAAAAAATCATTGCACTCGTATCGTCCATAGTTCCTAAAATGTTGCCCACACAAGATAACGTTTATAAAGTATTTACAAGTTCGCATGTTTGTGTGGGTGTATTTGGAGAATATCTGAGATTACTCAGCCGCAATAACTTTCGGTATGGTCAGTTATTGATGCGAATCTGATTGACGCGAGACAGACAACTATCGTCCGGATGTAATGTCGAAAATAATGCGAAAGTTTATAGAATGATACGCCAGAAACGTGTACATTCTAAATTCGGAAGATCAAAGTTCGACTCGAGTCTATTTCATATTACAAGAGCGAAAAGAGAGACTATTCTTTTAAAGTGGATTTTCATCGAAGAATAAATAATAATTTTGAACTCGAAAAGAGATTAGAGCCTATGGTCGTTCTTTTTTATGGGAATGTAATACTTTTTAGAGTAATTTCCATTTATTCAGAAGAATTTTTCACCTTTTAAACATGAACATGACGTAATAAAAAATTGAAAATGTAAAAAGAACCGATAGAAAAATAGTCTGCGCAACAGCCCGTGAAAGAATTTATTCATAAGTGGTAAGAAAAAAGTAATGTTCTTGTATATGGAAAAGAGAAAAAAGGCTTGACGTCGTGAGAACTGAACCACCTATCTCCCGGTGAGCAATCCAATGCTTTATCACCTAAACTAGCCGCGCAACTGCAAAGAAAGTCATTCTAAAATATATCTTTTGTGCCGTCGGGTTCTTGACAACAACCTTCAAATACTTCTTATAGGGCCTATACTTCTTACTCCTGACATCTTTTGTTATATTTTATTAGTACAAGAACGCCTTCGAGTTAAAGGGAAGAGTGACGCAAGAATTCTACTCACAAAAGAAGTTATATTCATTTTGTTAGTGACTTCCTTTCTGTCACTATGGCGAAATTGTTTCCTTTGTAATAGAATTAATAAAATTAAGAAATTTAGTATCCTCCCTTACCCGATAGTGACACAAAGAAAGTTACTCGCAGAATGGATATCACTTCTTTTGTGCGTAGAATTCTTGCGTCATTCTTCCTTTACCCTGAAGGGGATCTTGTACGGATATCACTTACTTTTACTTTGTAAGGCTGCATACTAAAAACAAAGTGCATAGTCTTCATACAAAAGGTCGATTTTGGACCATGGTAGGTTCCATAGCTCAGAAACGGTAACTACTATAAAAAAAATAAGCTTCGATTTACCCAAACTTATTGGGGCCCGCAATTGACCCGCCCCCCCCATACCATCAATTTGGAGCTAAACTAAAAAGACACAGAATAACAGACACACTTTTCGATCATTTGTGAAAATTCTGTGATTCGGCTTAAATAATGTCGTAACTAGGAATGAATTACATCCGTAAAGTATCGGAATCCCATCTGAAAAGTTCATATTTTCTATAAAAACGGCAGTGTTTCGTTACAAATTGCTCTTTTTTATTGAAATTCAATAATTTGCGATGAAATCACTTTCTTATCGAAAGCAGTGAAAAAAATCCGCTTATCTGATTAATCACCTGAAAGAAAGAAATATATTAAATTACTACTCACCGAGGAGATTAAACTTAGCAATGACCACAGACATTCAGAGGATGAAATAAGATATTATGTTCGCAAATCTTAAAGAACAATGAGCAACTTTTACTTCAAGAAATGGTTTTAGACGTTATTTATATTGACTCAAGGTGTTATTTTATAGGCAGATAAACAATATTAATTACAACGGTAATAAGTAGAATGAAATCGCTCGTTGTGAATTCACTGATTTCGAACTAACGTATTTATCGTGTACGAAGTTATAGTAGATTAAACTTCTGATATCCCCCCCCCCAAATACTATATACACATCCAATTATGGTGATTATATGGTAGAATATTCGAACCAGAAACTTCAGTTCATCCAAATGTCTTCCACATTAACCGTTAATTGAGTCTCAACGTAAGAAGTCCTATTTTCGAAAGTTTGAAAAATCACGATTTAATAGACTGACTTACCTAACCTCCACGTACCCTTGGTCACAAATTTTATTAAATTCCCTAATTCGTATATATATATAAAGAGAAAAGTTATTTTTCTTTTAAAAAATGTAAAGAAAACCACATCAGGATTCGATCCTGGGTTTTCGGGATTAGCTTTCCGACATGCTTCCAATACGCCAAATTGGCAATTTGAAATCAGCCGCTTGTCATTCTTATTTACGGTTAAGGAGTAATGCGCCTGCGCGAGAATGGCCCCGCCTTGATGGGGATTTCTGTATTGAGACACTATTGCTGCTTGGCGGTAGCTGAGAGATTAGTGCACTAGCTTTGTGTACGTGGTGACGGAAATTTAACGGAGCAAGAATGCATTGGCGTGTAAACCTTTGCGATAGAAATGGATTGGACTACAATTTTAATTCCTTCCTACAGCCCATTGATAGTGTCTACTTCCCTATGTACTCCCTTTCTTTAACTAAATCCCACACAAGGAAACACATCTCGTTAGCTTCATCTCGAATAGAGGGTGCCCTTTGTAACCATCAGCTAGGAAGTCACACACGGACGTATAAAATACGAAAGTACACCATGCACTTGGAAATAGCCTGGTGTACGAACTACCAACGGAAGGTGATCAATGGCGTGGGAATGCATCATGTGAACGCAGGGATCAGCCGTGACTGTTCCGGTAACAAAAATGTACAGTCTAACGACACCACCATCAGAAACAGTACAGCAGACAACCTTTGGGGAGACGCGTTTGTGCACACGAATGACGCAACGATTTATGGTATCCTAAAGATGTTATTGTGCCCGTTCAGATAACTACTAACGTGAAATACAGCTTTACCATACAATGTTATTTAGTTCAGAATGTCTTGGCTGGTGTGTGTCATTTCTGCTTAAATCTAGTTGAATGCTTTAGAAATAATACCGGCGCATTCCGATGTCTTCCTCACGATTCTCCACACAGTTTTCTGTGGTATTCCTGTTTCCAAACGGCATCGTCTGGTTTACTTTCGAGGTCGACGCAAAAGTGAATCCTGCGAACACTTCTTTGTGTTCTGGGGCGTCCGGCATTACATTTGTAGTCATCAATCAGCGAGCCAGTCAACACAAATTTATCATAGATACGATAAATTGTTAAACGGTTGGGTGGATAAAATACTTCTTTAAAGAAATCACCAAATATGAAGTATATAACAAGATTCCTGTTAAATGTATAAATTCATATCGTAAGTACGTGGATGACCAACAAAGAGTCAAATACAGGTTCAATCAAATCTGGCTGGAAGAAATTGTGGTGATCCTGAAGTTTCTATCGCTCCTGGTGGCTACGCAAATCAGGGTGCAGGAAGCCTGCATGCAGAGAACAAAAATGTGCTATAAGATTTAAATTATGTAAGCAAACGCAGGTATTGACATCAAAACTATGTTTAATTAGAAAATACTACGGGTGTCGTAGAAGTAACTATATCATGTTTGAAGAGACGTGACTTCGAAGCCAGGTGCAGAAAGACGATCGCGAAAATCTCTACATACAAAGGATTAACGTGTAATATCAGTGAGTTTTGGATGGATGCATATGGCAACCGCTGAATGACGCCAAATGGCGAAAGGTGTGCGATGAAGTTGGCTTTACACGGTTGCCATCTATTGAATCGGTAGTTGGAAGAAGGAAATAAACGCCAAGACCGCGGAAGTCGCTTTTTAGAGCCAAAAGTCTTTCAATGAATAGATTCACAGAGTTAGAGGCAAGAAAGAAATTGTGTAATGCAACGTTTCACGCAGAGACAGGACTTTTGCTTTTTTCGGCATTTACTTCCTTTTTCGAACTACCGATTCAATTATAAGAAGGCAGTTGGAACGTGAATTTGGACCTCTTGAATCTTCGCTCGTCACAATTGCTAACTTAAACAAACATTTTGTTACAACAGGAAGCGTGTCGGATGCTAAGAAAAGTGGCACACCGAAAGAAGTGACTGCTGAAGAACATAGTGGGAACTAGATCGTTTGTCACAGAAACCCATCTCTACAGCAATTATCGAGGTCGCTACAACATTAGGGTGGGGGTGATTACAGACGTTTATGAAGCAATTACGCTAAGTCCGAATCATCCTCGCTTATATGTTGGGAACTCGGTGATGATTCGGACAGACGTGTTCAATTCACTGAAACGCAGCTTGATAACCTTAACAATGACGTTGATTTGGAAGATTGATCACTGTGGACTAACGAAGTAATGTTTCATGTGTCGGGAAGCGACAAGAGACAAAATTGTGTTTATTGGAGACACGAAAAACACGGAACTGCAGTGTATATCAGCAGTCCAGGTTGTAACACCTGATATTTTTTACGTCAAAAGTGAAAGAATTGTTACTCTGAGATAGATTAATAAATCGAGGAAATATACACATTTAGTCAGGGACAAATACTCAGATATAAGTGTCTCGATTATCAGGCGCTACACGCAAGTTAGCTAATGAAGACCCAATAAAAACTTGCCAACTCCTTTCGAAGGAAGCAAGGCATACGAACATCCCTATTTTATATTTAAACGATTAAAACAAACGTAACGAAAAAAAAATCACTTCATAAATTAACCTACACTATTGTGTACATTGGATCCCTTCCTGAAGCTCGCGATTCCCTTGCTAAGTAGAGCATTCTACTCATGGGTTTACCACACTAAGCTACTCCACGCTGAAGTAATATCAATAATAGTTATAAATCATACTAAGGAAGGCTAAGCTTCATTTTAAGGCAGCCAGAAACTTCAAAATTATTATCAATAAATAATAAATAAACCTTCCAAATTCCACACTTTCCACTTAGAACGACAACCCAACTTGAAACAACCATATCAATTAAAATCAAATCTTGGTATAACTTAAATCAACATAAACTAACTTAATATGGTTTTCCCAACATGAACATTTGTTAACAAACCAGAAGTATGGTCCAATTGAATACAATTGAGTATATTCATTAGAAAATGAAAGATTGATAATCAAAAGAAAATCTCGGTTAGTTAATGCTGCTACATGTAAAGATTAGAACACAATCCAATTGCCAACTTCCTTTTAAAAATGTAAAGTGCTATTTTATAGATAATTTAATACTTAATCAATTTTAATGTTGGTTTAATATATTTCAAATAAATTTCAAACTATATATAAATTTTTAATCAATTTATTAAATCATAAATTAAGCTGCAGTTCCCTTTTATAGCATAATTATTTCACAAGACTTAAATAAACTCCCATCAGAAAAACCATTGCACAATATTATCGGGTTAGATTAAATTTATGTGTTGAATAATAATTACACTTTACAAAAAAATAGTTAATAACAATTGGGTCAAATTTTCTTCTGATAATCAAATTCTTTCATAACCATGATTAAATAAATATTGGTATACGTCTTAAACTAATGTTACAGAAATCAAATTACAGAATATGCTGTTTTCTATACTATATCCAGCTGAGTCTTTTACATGGAATAACTTTGATAAAAGACATAGCTAGTCGTTGAAAAGTCAGGAGAATATCAAACATCGAATCCAATTTAGATTACAAACTAACATAGTAGATGTGAAAATTACGCTTTTCATAATTTTTTCCCAAAAGAAAAACGAGAAGAATCTATTAGCTAAAATGTATACTTTCCTATTAACGTATATTAATTCAGCTCGGTTTTATAATTTCAAATAAATAAACCAAACTTTTATATTAAGCCAACCTAACCTGGTAACCTAAATGGTACTATAAATATGCCAATCAATGAAGAAGAAAGATGCTTTCCTGATGTAACCAGGATACCATATTGAAACGGAAATGTCCCAGTGCCAAGTATGTTACAATTCATGTTTTTACCATAACAAATTAAATACCTAGTATACAAAATGAATTGTAAGTATAATCATCACTTATCAATGTCAATAGAATTTTCTGATCAATAGAACTTTGGCTGAAAATACACTGATGAAGATTCTAAAATGGATAGTTCTGTTATTCCTACCCTAACTCAGGAAGCACAAGAGTATTTCCAAAAGTTGTAGACTTTAGAAGAAAATACAATAAAATTTTACCCGACAATAAGTTCGAATAAAATAAATATTAGTTTTTCATTCTAGTTGAAAAAAAGTTATCTCTGCGTCAACTACGAAGAAACCATAGGATCTAGGAAAGTCATAAACATATAGTTCGAGATATAACTTAAATAAAAGGATTTTATTATACTTTTAAAACTCAATTACGTTTCGAAACAAAAGTGTAATTAACTAATGCTCAATAAAGAAATTAAAATAAATGCTTAAATGATAAGAAAAGAGGAAAATGAAGCGGTTAGAGAATAAAGGTGTCGTGTTACATTTTTTCCTTACACCAAACAAACTCGTTTGTCTGTGTAACATATATCCCCTTCATCGTTTCTGAATCTCTTTATTTATTCAGACAAGGAATCACTTAAATGGGGTGTTGTAGAGCAAGAACAACACATAACACTTTCATCCACCACCAGAAATCATTTTTTCGAAAAATATAACATGACACCTTTATCATCCAACCGCTTCATTTTCCTTTTTTCTTTTTATTTAAGCATTTATTTTAATTTCTTTATTGAGCATTTTAATTACACTCCAACCGAAGTGATTTAGCTTCCTTATTTGTTTTTATGGATAATATTTGTTTTCCTCTTTTTATACTGAGCTAACAAATACCAGCTACTGAAATTACCAGTGTATCACAAATAGCATATTGTCATCACCTGTTAATCTTTCTCTAATTCACTAATTGTTCACAATGTTTTTTCCTCCATTCAATATTACAAAAAATCAACAATGATTTGTACGACACACTCAAAACGTCAAGCAACATATTTCATAAAGCGACAGGGTCATCTGTCGGATTCCCCGTAATCTCAATAGCACAGATAAGTATTCGATTTCAAAATAAGTATACTTTCAAATCAATTACAGATAAGAATGCTTATAAGAAAAAGGGTTAAGAACTTATTCTCAGTTCCTGCTTGATACCAATTTGTTAGAAATCATTTAAGTCTGTTTAGAAACTTTTTTTTTAGTTTAGTTTGCTACAAAGTTCTAGCAATTTCGCTTTTCACCAGTGGAGTACCTAGAATTTTGGGGTCCCCTGCAAAGAATGTTTTAGGGATCTTGTCCTAGGGTTCTTATAGCAGCATATTCCTCATTTAATTTAGCAAATTCTTGCCGCATGTAAAAAGTATACAGCGACTGTGCAGAAAAAGTCTTGCCAAAGCTCTAAAACGAAGATTCTCTTCATACTATGTGAAAATTCCCGTCCATGTATACAAATGTCTTCCGCTTTACCAACTCTCAGAAAGTTTTAAAATCAATCGTCTCTCGTAATGTTTGCTGGTTTTGCCATTAACTTATTTTCCACCTGAAAGATCCGCTGGACACTGTTCCCACCGCAACGCAGGGTCTCGTGACATTGTAGCTACCCCCTTGCTTTCAAATCGCATGTCCTGCTTACCACTTTAATAAAGGTTGGATTTAACATTCGGTTAATTTGAAATCTAACTTCACAGCGACAGTTGTACAGTTTAGTGGAACAAAATTCAGTGTTGGCAACTGGATAATTGGAACTAGTAATGCCGTAATATAAAATGACTAGAGTTCTTATATTACCAACGAGCAAAATGGCATTTTTTTAAAACCTAGAACATGGGTAAGTAGTGGTCCAACCTCTTTATCAACAATATGAAGGGGGAAAATATATCTTTTAATTACTAAACCAGTATTTGATATATTTAGTTACAAAATGACTGGACTGGCAACACTGATTCAAATTTTCCCTCTGTTGTAAGTGTCAGTTTGCATATTTGGACACAAAGAAATGGAAAACTGGCGAATGAACAAGCTTAAAAATGTCGAAACAATCTCTTGGAGTGATTAAGACGGAAGAAATTGAGATTGTTATAAGAATGAAAGCAGAGCCGATCAGACTTCATAAATTTTCGATTAGAAGCGCAACATCTATCACGATGCTTCCTGGCATACGCAGAAAACAAGTTTGATTGATTTATAAGATCGATTCTAGGAAGTGTCAGTTGTCATTTGCGGTCTCAAAAGGTACGAAAAAAAGATGAAGGTAAGATTAATGATATTAGTCTTGGTCTATGTACTTCTACCTATATGGATGAATGGGATCTTTATCTCTCTCTCTCTCTCTCTCTCTCTCTATATATATATATATATATATATATATAGAGAGAGAGAGAGAGAGAATATATATATATATATATATATATATATATATATAAAGGCTAACTTGCATGTTAGAAGACTTCGTATGTAAGAAGTCTGATCGAAAATCTATAGGCTTTCTAAGCTTCTTGTATGAATAGGGCATGTATAAAAAAAGAAAAAAAAAAAAAAAGAAAACGATTTTACAAGGGTCTATCAAGAAATTTTGTTTCAATGAAAAATCAATTAAAATATTTTGAATCGCTGATTGCGACTTCGATATTAGATATGTTATTTCTGGAGAAAGTTCAAAGCGAAAGCTTAATTTAAATACAAGATTTATAATGGTCATATAAAATATTATATACTGCAAGGTTCTTAACCCGTTTTTAAATTTACGTTAGCATTTATGGATCAGACAAGCAACTATGGCCTATGGGAGTCCTCAAACGAAGTATGCGATTCCATGAAATTCTCTGAAGTAAAGATAGGTCGAAATTAGAGCAGAAACGTGTCACCAGGTCACTGAGTCTGACCCGGATGCAAATCAGAGTGTTCAATTATTTTCCTGCATTTGAACAGTGTTTCTTGCAGGGGGTGAACGAGACCGCAGGTGTTACGCACGATAAATTCGACGGCGAAAATTCCCAGATCGGGTCGGTGGGTCACCTAGGTTGGGGTCAGGTTGGGTCACCGAAAGTGACCTGGTTTCAGCTCTTGTCCAAATGAGTATAAATAAAACACTATTCCTCTTATGTAGTGTTGTTGTATGCTATCAGCTAGATACAACTACGCAATGACTTTCTTATTGATAACAAATTAAGAAAACGTTCCAAGAATATATATTTCCTACTTACTCCTGACGTTAAGCAACCAGAAAGTTAAAAAATATCGTTCAGCATATAGAATCTATTTGAAATATCGACTTTGTGAAGTGAACTATTGAAATATGCATTTTTGAGTAGAGGAGTTTTGACGTCTTTGACGATATTATGCTGCTTTACTGTTAGTGGTATTCGAAATATGAAACTCTAAAGTTCATTTTCTCACGCTTTCGGGAGCCTGTAGTTTCGAAATTTTCGCACGAGTGCCTATGCCTATTTTTTATTATTATTTGGTGTCAGTACATTGTTACCACCCTGTATATATATATATCTATAAGACAGAAGATGGCACTCAAGAACGTCTGATTGACAGAGCATTTTATATACACTGTTGGGACGGTATTTGACAACAAGAATAACGTTGGGGATTTTTCCCGGGGAAGGAAAAAGAAATCGGAAAAAAAATATTGTCTTTCTCCCCGCCATATAAAATGCTACCAAATTTTATGGAAAATTTGTCTCTGAATTTATTTACTTTGTCTAAAATTTCTAATGTTTTTAAGTTTCAGAAAAGGAAATTTCTTTTCAAAATAACCATTTCAATAGGAAAATAAGTAAAATATGTTCCCTGTTGATATAAGAATACATGGTTCAATGTTTCCCTTGGGGATGATTTACAATATATATATATATATATATATATATATATATATATATTGTACCTTTTCGATCACCCCCTGAGAGTACCTACGTATAATAAGGAAATAATAAAATAAACTCTCTCCTGCCTTCCGGGTAACCAGATTAAAATCGGGTCACCAGGTCAGGGTGAGTACCAAGCTTAGACCCGGTGATCCGGCAACTCGGTCCAAAACTTGACCCGATAACCTGTTTCAGCTCTGAGCACAACCTTTTCCGTATGGAATAATAGGGTCTGTGCAAAAGAGCAGGTAGATGTCACTTGTTTAATGCAATTAATTATTTTTACCTCTATATCATCAGTCTTCAGTTGTATTCGAAGCTACGACCTATGTATAAGCAGTTTATGATCGATTGAATGATTTTTTTGACTCCCGACTAGAGTCCCGATTAACCGAATCCCGACTCAGTAGAAAATAAAAATTTTATTTTGCACATGCTAAATTTAATTTATACTTTTAATTATGAACGAATTGTCTGAAAAACCCTTTAAATATTAAGTAAAAATACTGTACAGTAATGTAGTACTACATTATTAGATTATAGTTAGTAGGCCTATGTTTTTTTAAAAATAGTTTACCTTAAAATAACGTTGTTCTTTTAACACGTAGTACAGTACTAAAAAACAGTATGTAAATCATATGTTTCCGGTTTAACCGAATCACCCTTGGTCCCATCAAATGTGGCTAAACAAGACTCTAGTGTATACGAATTTCCATTGAATTCTGCACATTTAATTTCTTTTCTGTAATATTCTTTTCTTCTTTGGTTGGCATGTTATAAAATCCTAATTTTTGAAAAAGAAGAAAAGATATGAACTAATCGCACTTCGGTAAAAATAGTGATTGGGTGTTAAATTAGTGTTAATTTCTTTTTTTTGAAAAGCAGACAGGACTCCTCTCCAGTAAGAAAGCACATCGGTCGATCCGGAAAGTTATTCGAGAAGTATTGTGATAGATATAGAAAAAAAAGGAAATAGAAACAATTATTGAAAACAAAAATTCTGTTGGTTTGATTGTTCTTGCAGTGAAAAGCGCTTACGAACTTCAGGCGGTAGAGCAAATATCAAGTATTTCTCCAAAAGATGGTGCGGAAGTAAATCAACATTCAAGTCGGAAAGTAAAAATATGATAATAAAAATGACTTAATGAAGCATTAACCTTTTTGTGGATAAAAATTTCACAAAATTCCAGTACATCTCTTTCATCAGATAAGCAAAGCAAAGCTCCCAATGTTGAAATTTTCCCAAACGATCACATGCCTTTTAAGACCAAAAAGCAATGCCATTCAGATAAAATACGTAGTGGAAAATTGTTCCTTAAAACAATTACAAGTTGGTGTAGCATCCACAAGAAAGAAATCGAAGAATAAATTCTGAAACAGTATAATGATATAGGATTCAAATGCGTGTATACAAAGTTAAAGCTCTCATGCATCAAGAAACAATCCATATAGAATATTAATCATGTTAGGGTAAGTGTGTTAGAAATTATGTTCCAGTAGTCTGTATATGTACATATGCAATGTAGTCTGCACAGTGAAACACGATATAGTCAGTAGGTTGTAAAAACGTATTGGATATTCCATTGTTGTCTGAAGTGTTCCAAAAATGCATTATATTATATTCCAGTTTCAAACCAAGATTTGACTTTTTTTTTCATAAACAGTATTTATTAATTATGTGGCTCGATAATTTACCATCTGTAAATCTATCTACTATTTCGTTATTAGACTGCAAATAATCCATATTCTGTAGGAAACATTTCCAACCGACCAACTTGCAAATATATATTTATTTGAAGGCTTTAGACATAGACCTTGAACTTCCATCCAATGATTTTTACCTTCAACTCAAATCTGGAAAGCTCGTCAACTATGCAAGGGACAATCTAAACAAAGACGTAAAAATTAGCAATAGATTTTTACCCAAAATTATTGGTTATAAATATAAGTGTTGAATTTGAATTTTGTTTATGGCCTTTAGGCATCTAAGGCTCAGGCCGAGTTAGGGGAGGGTAAAGGATTCGGAACGGTGTCAACCAGGGCCCATGTTGAAGGTGCCATCCCGGCATTTGCCTGGTGTGACTAAGGAAAACTCCTGGGAAAACCTCAGTGAGGATGGTCGGCGGCTGGGAGCGAACCTACGACCTCCCGAATGCTACGCCAACGCTCTACCACTGAGCTAGTATTATATACCATAAGCATAAAGTGTGCTTATATTTATCAGTGATACACAGTTGATAAAAGAAACCATGGTTGAAGTTTGAATTATGTCGAAGGAAGCTCAAGAAACCCGGAATAAGAACCAAAAGAATTTTGGAACCGATAGAATGATGGTTTAGGTTCACATATTAATTTCTGCAGACCCGATTGCAAGCAGTTTTCGAGATAAATATCGTAAGACAAAGAGAAGTGAAAGTATATGACGTAGTGCATTTAGACTAATTAAGAGCAGGACAGGATTAAGATTATGATAGTAATGAAATTAGAATAAATGAAGCCTGTAATAATTTGAAATATATGTTTTAGCTCATCACAATCAATGTTATATAAAAATCATATTATTATTTCGAAACTGAAACTAAATATTTCCAAATAAATAATTTGCACTATATATTCACAAGAAATTATACCGGCATTAGGCATTTTTAATATATTGTTACTGCAGTAAACAAAAAAAAAAAAATAATTTTGTCCTTTCAAATTAGTTATCCTGAAAGAAAGTGTTACGCAAAAATAAAATTAGACATTTATTTACATTTAAATCGGAATATATTTCTTCCTAAAAGCATTTTCAGTTGACTATATATAATAAAAAAATCTTGTTTTCAGGAATTTCCCCCGAAATAATACTTGGAAATTGAAAAAAAAGCTGCTTTTATACTCATCAGTAAGGAGGAATGGACTAAATTTCTACATTTCGTTAAAGTAATGGAAATTCTCATGTCATTTCCCCACCCTGACTGTATCTTAGTCTCATTGTATCATTACTATTACGTAGCTAAGCAACAACGAACAACCCGAAAGCCATAGTACATCAGAAAATGTTGTTTCCGGAATTTGAGCACACTAATAACGTCTTGTGTCGTGTATGGTAGATATTGCCGGGAGGCGAAGAACAAGAAGGTAGTAAATAATTAGGCCACAACCGTTAATTCAATTAAAGTTCCTCGCCAACTCGGGAAAGGGTTTCACTGAATAGCAACCAGAGGGCACCTCTGTACTGTTCGTTTTCTGTTTGAAACAGCTGTTTACTTTCAGCGTTCATAGAGAACTGAGGCGTCACTTAAGTAGATTATATTATGCAACAGTGTAAACTTCCTTTGCGGATAGTTTCAAACATAAAGAGAGACAGAGAGAGAGAGAGAGAGAGAATGAGTTTGTAATTGTACAAGAATGGTAGTTTCTTAGAAAAAGCAAAAGGAATATTCAAAGGGCTTGTCTCTTGGATAAAGCCTATTGTAGTACTTTGCGTCATCCCGTGTCAAGGTCATCCCAAGGTCTTTAACATTGAGAGAACACGTCCAGAAAGGATTTTGTATAAACTAGAAGTTGGGGCGGATCCTGAGAAAACCAAGAACTAAATCCTAAAGGAATCAGTTCTGGCTTATCGGTTCCAAGATCTGAATCCTTTAGGATCCGATTCCCGGTTCCAATATCCGGATTCTCGATTCCAAGATCCTGATCCTTGTTCCCGGTTTCACGATCTGTATTCGAATTCTCGGTTCCAATATCTTTATGGCGGTACACAGTTTCAATATCTTGATGCGAGTTCGGAACCGGATCCTTTAAGATTCGGGTAGACCGCATCCGGTTTCATGCGCCTATCCCTAGTATATAGTGTTAGAAAATTCTGCTCATACGTCAAAGGGTAAATAAAATAACCAGAAAAAAGGTCTTTGGAGTAACAGTTTAAGAGCTACAAGCGCCTAAATGTGGCCCTGCATTGCAAAATGTAATGCTCTTTACGTTAAATGAATTTTCTGGAACCTTACATGTATTTAAATGTGAACAAATTCTTAAAATAATATAGTTCGTGAATTTTAAAGACCACAAAATGTACATAAAATTTGTACCTGAAAGCTAGAACCGAGTAAGTCCAATTTTGGCCAAAATCGTGATCAATGCAGTTTTCTACGTATTCGGAAGGTTTCACATAATGGTTGCTCGATTCTTATTGTAAACATGATAAATAACGTAAACAAATATTATGTACTTTGTCAATTTAGTTTCTATGTGAACAGAAGTAGTTTTTTTCTCGAAAACAAAGATGATTTGTGACATGCGCTTCTAGTTCTCAAATACCGAAATGATCCATTAATTTTAATTCGTTAGCACATACCTGGTATTACGTTCCTGTGATCCATTCTCAAAATTTCCTTGGGCCACTATACAGTGCTACCAGCACCGATACACCTCCTGGAAGAATTCCTGGGATTCATAGACTGGAATCGACCATAAAGACTCCGTTGCTACGGTGATAACCTCATCCAGGAACATGCACGCGAGAGGGTCCTGGGGTCAGGACCCCAAAAATTCAGATTTTTTGTTAAATTAGTATAATTTTTGGCAAAATTATATGCATTTTACGTAAATCTCACACCCAGACAGACCTCGGATTCCCCTCGAATCCAGTGGGCCTCCCCGGAAACCAACTTATGGGTACGTATCTGACGTCATTCTCCGACCGGACACGTCTTCAATGCTTTTTTCATACGTCGAAACAGGATAAAATGTCAGAGGGCGAGGTCACGAGAGTATGGAGGGTGTGGCAAGACAGTGGTTCCATTCTGAAAGCCCAGATTGCACAAAAACAAAGCTATGCACGTCACACAACCGTCACTGTACTGCTGCGCTACTGAGTTGTTCGACGAGAGCCATCTTATTTTGTAGAGTGTGTAATGTAATGTATATATCTAAATTTTGAGTGGTTGAGGGCAATAAGGGCAGCCCGAGTGAGAAATTCGGGTTACGAGTATACAGATTTGGGCAATATTTAAACAAATATCCCAAATATCTTCAAATTCCTTTAAGCAATGAACGTAGAACTTTTCAGTCGCGACGTATATACTGCAGGCTATCCATAGCCTGTCAAGGTGGTGCAAGAAGTCACCAATGTCAATATAAAGTATCTTTTTTTTCGAACGGCTCTATGTCACGTTTCTTACATATTCCTAATGGATGTAACAGACAAACATAACTGTATGCCTTGTGTAAAGCAGTGTCGCAAGCTTTAGAATACACAAGTTCAGACTGATTACTTAAAAGTATGAGTTGGTAACACTGTATGGCTCCAATGGTTCAGAACCCTATTACATTACTAGCAAAACAACAGAATCTCTTTCAACTAAACGAGCACTGTTACTTCCTGCTGTTCATTCACTCATTTTGGATTTAGTAACAAATACTAAATGTAACCAAGGGAAATGAAGTATACGTTAAAAGGGGCGAACATTTGCAGGCACAGTAGTTACGTTTACAGCAGTGTTATTTTCATCGTATTGGGGGAAATTACAAATTTTAAGGATAGAGAAAATGCCATTGTACAACGCACTTCGTGCAGATAATCCAAGACAGTCGGAGGCGAAACAAAAATCTTTCCAAAAGGGCATTAATCCGGGAAAACTATGACGAGGGATAATTGAACTTGGAAAACACGGGCTTGGGGAGGGGATGTAGGAAGATAGATGGTATTAGCCTGATGTGATTTAGGAAAAGCTCTAAGAAAACTCAGTTAACATGGCCGTACGCTGAGCAAACTTCCGAATGGAAAACCAGAGCCCTACGAACTGAGCAACGGTCAATCAGTTTTACAGCATATTTGTAAGTTTTTGATATATTGAATAAATAGACGCAGATCTAGCTGTTAGTTCGTATCATCACTAGTGGATACTTCCAGATGTCACTATCAGCACGGAACGGAAACAAGCAAATTTTCTAAGATCTTTATCTTGCTTAAACAATAGAACATATTATAATCAGAAACTAAAAAAAATAATGATGACATAATTATGTGTGGGTAAGTAGCTTTCCTTAAGCGCTAAAGCCATAAAAAGTGTCCTAGTAACAGTCGCTGGCAATAGGAAAAAAGCATTCTACATTTAAAAACAGATTATGAACAGGTCAGTTGATTTTGATCCTTCTCCTCAATTCCTTGATTCATTCATCACTTCCTGAGTTTTTGTTCAACATACTTTAACCAAATCTTGCTTGTCTCCTCTAAATCTTATTGCCATGAATTAATATAATTCGCGGTAATATTCACTAGAAAAACAAACGCCTTGGTTCCTTTCCAAGCGAGAAACTTCACCTTGATCGCTCATATTTTATCCATTATCTTGTTCGTTTTCGCCTTTCTTCCAACTGTTTTATTTCACTGACTTTGGTCTAAGGATGACTGACCTTCAAAATGGTAGTGGGAAAACACAAAGGATTCCTCCTCAGGTTACCACTTTCTCACCTAGCGACTGGCACACCATTCGTAAATCTAGACGTGCTGAAAAAGACGCAACAACTAAATCTCGCACTACACTATGTACCAAAGACAACCCGCTTCACCTCGTGACAAAAAAACAACATATCTAGTATAATAACGACAGTGACAGTAAAACGTCTGATAGTATGGACATGGATAACATCAATTCATCATAATTCTGCACCCGTTCATAACCTGTTTCTCGGCGATTTCTGATCTAGATTTCAAAATCTTAAGTAAATTCTTCAACAAATTTCTAAACACGTGCTAGACAATCTATTACACAAATCATTCGTACCAGAAATTGTGTCGTAATCAAGTCTCCAGATGTTTAAATAGCGGCAACTATACGTAATAAACATGGAGTTGACATTTTTGAACTAATTAAATTGTTATTGAGGTCCTAAACTTCTAAGGACAGGACCTTCATTTTTTGGCAAAACTAGCTCCTAACTAGTCCGTTCAATGGACCCTGGCGGGAATTCAAGCCGTGATCACGTGCAACTCATGTATAAGTCACACCAGTTCTCCTGTCACATACTGTCAGATACTTAGGGCTGACATATGACTATCATCTCGCCTGGATGTCTCACTTAAAATACCTTACCAGCAAAGTTTAAATCTACTAAAGCAACTGACCAGCACAACATAGGGACTTAGCACCAAAAATCCACTTTAAGCACTTATGAAGCTACCACTGAAAAAATGGTTTGTATTTCTTTGACAGAAAAATGTAAATTTCATTGACATTAAAACTTGCTATTATGTGAAGCAAGATTTGAACGTGGATCGACCAGCTCAGAACTCGATGTGCTACTTACTAAGTAACGACAAATTAACAAAGATTTCGCGAGTTCTGCTTATACTGAGAATGCTTTTAAGATTTAAGATTTCCAGCATTATAATACTTACTGTACGTTTGGGAACAATAATCAATAACAAATACAGATGTTTCTTTGTATACTATAGTGTGTACACAATTGATATAATCTCGGTAATAAATACATTAAAAAACTCAGAGCCATCTTTGTTCACTGAGATGAGAATGTTGTTTGCTCCATGTATTGTAAACAACCTGGCTTTGTTTCAAACTCATTTCTATGCTCTTCATTCGTTTGCCACAAACAAAAATATTTCAGAATTAAACAAGATTCAAAGCACAACGAAATACTCTTAAAGTCTAGAATGATTAACTGTTAATCTACGTTTCTAATTGACAAACAATAGCAATTAATATTTATTCTATGCCATAATTTATCAATGCTTATAAAAAATAAGTTTATTATATTCAGAATGATTTATTACGGTGGGTAAGTGGCGTTGTAGCATGACAGGTAGCGTATTGGACTTCAAAGAAATGGGACATGTGTTCTACCTTTGCTCAGGAGCTTTATACTGTTTTCCTTACCAACTATTCAATCAGTTTAAACACACTTTTGTTTAGAAGTTATAAAGTTTTATTTCGGACTTATTTTAATAAACTTTTGGTCAACTACAAACCCATCTTTTTTTTCGGTGTTACTTCGTCCACACACACTGTGTTGAGTACGGGGAAAGAGATAAAAACTGAATCGTTCTTCTTTTGTTTTTTGTGTTTTTTTTCTTCTCTTGTATGAGGTTCGTTATGTATAATGTAGATGTATGAAGAGATAGAGCTTTGATTAAAACGTAGTAGTGTGCAATTCACCTGTGTAGTTTATTTTGCAAGGGTAAACACTAAAGGTTTTAGTGTATTACCAACACACTGCATGGTTTGTCGCACCTTTACCTTCCTATAGGACACTTAATATCCTTGAATGACACGTCTTTCGAATAGAATACAGTATTCTCCACCGCCGATCTCTATGCACGAATTGACTTTCTCCATATGCTCTTTCCTCTATAAATGCAATGTACCAGGTAAATTACCCAAGCATTTGACTCCTAGCATCCACTGTTATTGGACACAATACACGAACACGACCATTCCTGTTCAATAATCCTCTCTCCCTATTAATAAACATTTATTAATTATCCGCACTATTAATCCCAATAACTTTGATATATCTCATCTTACCCCCTCATCTCCAACCTATACCCATCTGGATTACATCACACCATCAAAGCCACAGTATCTAGAACACATAGAGCTCACCCTATCTTTCTAAACCTTGGGCCGGCTCGATGGATAATACCTACATTATTTTTTTATTGTGTCGAATAACGTTTATGCCAGCTTTGATGCGGATATGGCCAACGAAATGAAAACGAATTCAAAGATTTAATTTTAAAATAAGCTTACTTTTTCTCATCGTTAATCTAACTTACTTTACCGTTTGGGTGCAGATAGATACGACGGAATGGAAGCAATTTGAATAATTTATCTTTTTAAGAGGTGTGTTGGCAAAACAGACCCACAGCGGAAAACAAGATGGTTCCTGCGGTCCTAAGTTAGTAAGATCTTTCCAACGACATCTGAAGCACACCTTTGTGGTTCTTGAAATTAATTCTGGACATGGACAGATGGACTGACGGACTGAGTGAGATTATAAAGTCCCCTTTTTTGTAGCTTCGCTATCAAGGAAACCAAAAGTGAACTAATTTATGTAATCTGCACATCCATTATTTGTGTGTTCACAGGTTCCATCTTTTTGTTTGTTTGTTTAAAATTGGTGTTAAACAAATATATGTTTCTTAAAAGTTAACTCTTGGGTTAAGGTAAAGAGAGAAAGAGAGAGATAGAGATAGAGAGAGATAGAGAAAGAGAGAGATAGACAGACAGACAGAGACAGACAGTCTGCTAAATGTTGCAAGTCCTGGCTGATACGTCGCGAAGAATTCTAGTTAATGTTGCAACTGCGAATCCTTGTTAAGGATCTTTTTCCTTTCTTGATCTCGTCGACTTTTATTCCAGAAGTTCTTGCACCGCAAATAAACTAAATATCTTTGCATTTCACAACAAGTAAGAATATGTTGTGTGCTTACTGGTTGAACTTAAAAAGCACTTAACTCTTACAGAAAAGTGGGGACGAAAACAAATTCAGGAAATACTTCATAATCAGGACGTTTTGTGTTTAATGATTTATGAATATCATTTGTAAGCCTTGCAAAGCTCAACCATATAATTTAGTACCTTATGTTCCAACTTAACCGATATTCCGCGAAAGTAAGTCACCTGCATGTCAGTTGTAGACAACATACTATATATCATTCACCGTAGCGTCATCCACACGGTGACAGCATTCTGTTTGCTCTTTGGAAAGATGATAAATGTGAGAGCAGACCAAAGAAGGCAGACAGAGACAGAAAAGAAGAAAGGAGAAGGAGAAGAAGAAGATCATAAGAGAGAGAGAGGGTGGAAATTTCTTTGTGTTTGCCATTCTCTCTCTTTCTCTTTCCTCTGCGTCTCTTCTTCCTTTCCAATTTCCGCAGCGGAAATGAGCTATGAATGGAAGGTTCTCCGCTGATGAAGCAACCGATTAGATCGCTGGGCGGACAAACTTAAACACACAACAACAACAGTTCATGACTCTTTATTAATATTGCCGTCATTTGTTCACCCGATACAAACAAACACTCACATTCAGAGAGAGACAGAAACTCATTAAATGTAGGCACAATCTACTCTAATAGGTGTAGTTTTCTGTGTTATATCTGTGCATAAAATTCGTGACAGAAATCCGTCAATACGACTATTTCTCGAAGATTCTCTGGCTCATTATCCGTATTACGGATAAACAGCGTCGCGTTAAGATGCTGGTGATGGGTGTTCTGTCCGGAGGTATGCCTATGACACGAAGGGCTCTGCACAAGGTGAACAAATAGTATTTTTTTTTTGTATAAAATGCGTATGTAAAATCAACAAATAACTAAATTTATTATTTAAACCTCACTGCGTGTCCAGCTAACGTATGAACACTATGGCTTCCAAGACTCACGAGTAACAAATGTTCGTCATTGGATTCTACCTTGGGCAACATCAATCCAGTTTTCATCATGAACTTCTACCTTTCGAAGATTACTTCTAATATTATCCTCCTAACGTCGATCTGCCCAACGGTCTCTTTCCATCCGGTTTACCAACCACCATCTTCGCTTTTCCCCCATCCGAGCTATATGACCTGCCCACTTTAGCTGTCGTGATTTCATATTTTTTATAATATCAGATGCATCATAAATTCCGTGGAGTTCTTCATTATGCAGTCTCCTCCATTCTCCGGTTGCCTCATCCCGTTTCGACCCGTATATAATTCTTAAACCTTTATTTTCAAGCACACGTAATTTATGTTCATCTGCTAGGGTCGCACTTTCGCAACCATAAAGTATTACCGGCAGAATAACCGTTCTGTATATTTTCAATTTCAATTTCCTTGATATTAATCGCAAGGTTAGGAGTTTCTGGACTGAATAGAAACATGAGTTGTCTTATGCATGAGTCTTTATTTCTTCCGTGACCTCGTTCTTGCTACTTACATATGCTTCTAAGTATATACATTTGTTTACATTCTCTATGTTTTAATTCTTAATTATTAGGTCTCTATTCCCTACATCCTCTGTGTTTCGGTTGTTATCATGTATTTTGTTTTATCTACGTTCACCTGTAGACCTATCTCATCGCAAGGTTTTACTTGTAGCGCATGTACAGTATATCGTCCCCTATTAAATCTACATCATTCGCGTCTACGAACAGTTGATTCAAGCCATTCAATGTTAGTCCCTTTTTGTCCCCTTTAATTTTTAAAATCGCATATCCTTACGCAAAGTTAAACAGTAGTGGTGACAAGGTATCACCTTGTTTCAATCCGTTCCAAATCTCCAAACTAACTGACATATTATTACCTATCCGTACTCTACCTATAGACACATTCTCAGTAGTTGAACAATTTTTTTCGGAATTCCAAATTGTACCAGGATAACATATAGTTTTTCCTTTTTGATAGAGTCATATGCTTTCTTAAAGTCAATAAATAACTGTTTAACAGTTCCATTGTATTCCCATTTCTTTTCTAAGATTTGTCTCAAGGCGAAATTCTGGTCCAACGTGGATCTATTTCTTCTAAATCCACATTGCTGATATCCAATTATTTCATCTACGTATACGCTTAAGCAGAGTATTGTAATATTACTCAGTACTTTGTAACATGTTGGGAATAATGAGATTCCGCGGTAATTATTACAATCCGATTTATCGCGTTTTTTATAAACTGGAACTATTACTGAAGTTTTCGATTCCTTTGGAAGCTCATCGTTTGTCCAAATAGCACTTATCCATTTATGTAGTTCCTTGATTAGTGCCGTTTCTGTCGCTTTAATCAATTCTGCTGTCATGTTGTCAATTCCTAGGGATTTGAATTCTGCCGGAAAAGGGAAAGGACAGGATGCGGGAAGGAGTCGGCCAGGGTCTCATTTGAAGGTATCAACGTGGCATTTGCCTGGTATGACTGAGTAAATACCCTCAATAATATGTTAGTCAGCGTTTTCCCTGAGCTATGACTACTTTCTCCTAGGGTCACTATACCCTTGAAATATTTTTATTTTTTATGAGTTGAAGCAACATCTTTCAGCGCGTCCATGATGTACCATGATGTTCCGAAGTACAAGGACATTCACTAAAGTCTTTGTTGTGCCCATCTCCTCCTCCCTCCCCGTGTGGCGCCCATATTGCATTTTTACGTAACCACTTTCTTGCTACAAACACATGCTTATAGTATTATTTATTCCGTTTAGGAAATATAGATAGTCCTAGAAAATATTGATTTCTATACGATTACATTAAAGAAACGTGGTTGTAGGACTATAAAACTCCAATAACATAATTTCATTTTTGTCGGCAGAAGCATAATTCTATTAAGTTATTTGAGATAAAGAGTAATTAACACAAGAATTATGATAATGTGAATAAAATAGTTCCTGTCGAAGTTCTCGAAGCGTTAATAACAATTTGATTATGCTCAGTACGGGGCTACGGGGCCTCAGTTTCCAGAATGGTGAATAGCTACAATACTTTATTTGTGCTCCAGTATGTTATAATAGTGCAATAGTTGCATGTTTTCACTACACTTTTCAAATGAACATTACGAAAACTACATCCTACAAATGGACGGACCGCCCCTCCCTCCCTCCCCCCACACACCATTTTCATAGGAAAGTATCTGTGATCCTTCTTCCACAACGCTGAATTAGCGGTACTACAAAATGACACCAGCTTTCTTCGGTGGACACCTTGTTCAACAGATCACTCAGAATGCGATTTTTCTCTTTGGGAGTTCGTTAAAGACACATTTACGTACCAGAAGTACCCAAATACCGTCAGAATTTTCGTGGCTGGATAAATACGAGAGATGCAGGCCAGAACATTGAACATGTTTCGTCGACTATAGCAGGAATTTGACTACTGTGTGGATGTGTGACACGCTTACATACTTAGCCAAAATACCATTAAAAATATAATGATTATGTAGTAAGAAAGTATTTCCAAAAGGTAAACTACACCTATTGTCTAGTTCTGAGTTCTGTAACCGCGAGGGAGGAGTCGTAGCGTGATTATGGGTGGGACGACACTTTTAATAGCCAATGAGAGGTGGATAGGAAAAGCGCGAGCTCTCGCTGATTGCTTGTGCATTTCTTACTTCATCCCGCGCGCTAGCCAAGACCCCTCTCAGAGGTCTACAGAACTCGGAACTGCACAGTAACTAATGTAGTTTCTATTTAGAAATTGATAGGTGATCAGCACATGATTGTCAGGATAATGAAATAATATTATGACAAAATTTGTACTTCCTATTTTTGAACACAATTTATCATTTTGAGAAAAAAACTGAAAAATATTAATGTTTGATTTCATAGGTAAAGTTTTTTAATCTATGAAAAGCTCAAAAGAACTGACGAAAAACTAGCAGACATTTTATACAGATCTCCCTTGTTACTCTAGACAGATGAATTATTTACAGTTAGCCGTGGCGGTTAAGCTTAATCTTGCTCAGCTTGTAAGGAGTCCTCGGAATTGTACAGCTATTTTTTTTAAATGGACACTGAAAAATTTTCAGGCCCAAAATTTTCACGATCTTTGGGGGCGCAAATGTCGTGACTCATTAATTGATGAATGAGTTAGATTTAGATATGAAGTTCAAAGTTTTTGTGTCGACCATATTAATTACTAGTAACGATATAATCATGTGGTTTGTTCTATTTGAATGGAGACCTAAGTTTAAAAGTCTTTTGTGTGATTTTGGGTTTTTGTTCTTCTGAAAGAATCAATATGAATATCTTTTTAAATAGTTGAATACTTTTGATTATGTTATGGAAGGATATCTATTTATCTCAGTTGTTTACATATAATAAATATGGAGATGCGTATTATTTCTGCAATTCCTTCATGTACAGACTAGAATGGTTTGGCGATTTGCAATGCTTTCGAAATATAACCTATCATGGACAATCTAATCTATAGCAGAATAACCCACGCTAATTTAATATTAGCGGTTTACCATCGTACCTATTAAAGTATCAATACCGGCAACATTGAAATCTAGCAAAACCCAGAGGCTTTTCGTATGCTGAGGTGGGAAATTTTCAGTTTCCAGTTCTGCACATGCGCAGAATGAGAAATCAGTTAATTGTCGTGGTTGTGCATGCAATTCTGATTAACCGTTTGCTGCCGCCATTTTGATAATTTCTTATTTTACCACAAATTGAAAATATTCTTAATGAATAGGTATTCCGAACGCTAATTGATAAATACCAAATTATTAAAATATGGCGTAAATCGTAGGGGGCAATACCGTTTATGTTATACGGAGATTCATACAACGCAATTCTGATATTCTATACTGTTTCGATTTACTTCTTTATGACTGACGGTTTAGTCAAGTTTGCCGACGGAGGTAGCCGTGTAGTCTAAGCCGTTCGGTCAGAGACTCCAAGATTGCGGGTTCGAATCGCGCCCTGGGCATGGGCGTGTGATTTCATGTAGGATATAAGTGAGATAAATGAAAAAGAATAATTAAATAAATGATCCTTTTTTTTTAAAAAAAAAAGTCTGTAGGTTAGGTTTCTCTAACTGAACAACCCATGCTCAAATCTCGCTTCAGGCTTGTCCGTTTTCTTTTGCACCCAACATTCCTCAACACTGTATGATAGCTGAATTTTATTAACCAATTTATTGAAAATTCCCAGGCAGCTATGTTTGCCTAACTTTCTCCAGGAATTTGGAAACATTTTAAACAGTGTATATTCTTAAAATGTAAAAGTAAATTTTTGAAACAATAAAAAATAAATAGAAGATTTAACGATTTATGGGACACAATATTTTTTTGTAAGACAGAGAAGAAAGGAGAGATACAGACTTGCAAACTGGAATGTTTGTACTTCGCCACAAGCGAGAAGCATCAAGCGAGAAAATATGTCGATTAACACGGCTAAGATAATTTCTTAGCGACTAAATTAGGAAATAACATTTTTTTCTTCTTTTTCTCGCATTTTGGTGTCATTCGTCGCGGGTTTATCTCCAAACCACAAGAGTAGAGTCGAGCCGCCACTATATTTCCTATCTGCTTTACATCCACCTGTTGCATCTCCACACGAAACGTCACTTCCGCTCAAACGCAAAAGGCCGTCAGTGTTCCTGTTCCCGAGAGGCAATCTGTGAAGCACATCCTGTTACAGACGCTTTTCCACCAAATTCACTTAAAAGTACGATGGAGAGAGGAAAGAGAGCGGGTGTTGGAAGGAGAACTGTGGAAATAAGACTACAGAGAGAGAGAGAGAGAGAGAGAGAGAGAGAGAGAGAGAGGGAGAGAAAGAGAGAGTAGAAATATAAGCGGAGGAGAAGCATCTTGTGAAGTGGCTGGCTGCAGCCCCCGAACAACACAATCTCATTTCCACTTCACTATTTAGACAGGAAGCGAACCTATATTACGACCTCAAGCCATATCGAAATTAGATTTTCTAGTCTGTCTATAAAGAGATAATTTTACCATCTCCTAAAGATTAGGAGAAGAGGAGAAAAAGATCATATTCCTGAAAATTGTATTCTAACTTATAGAAACCGATGTAAGCAAGAAGAAGGGCGCGTACTGTATCTAATTTTGTACTATGAAAATGATAAAAAATAATTTGCAAGAGGACTCGGTTGTGAAGACAAGGTGACTCGAATGAAATTAAACTAAGTAATGAAAATGGTCACAGAAGAAATCTTAATCCATAGTTTCTAAAGTTACTAAAATTCTAAAATGATCCATGGAGGAGCGTAAAGTTTACCTAAGTTCTTTTAACTATGTTTTGGTGATAAACATAATAGCGTGGCTAATCCACCCTTATGAGCATGGGTGGACTTAGTAGAGAGACCCTGAGGCGGTAATTACTTTAAGGGTGGAAGCTATTACTGGGGTCATTTAAAGCCATTCTGAAAAGACTGGGGTGCAATGCTCTCCGTGCCCCTCATAAACCCGCCCATGCTTGTAAGTGTCGATAACGATCGGTAATCCTTGATTACAGTAAAACCTGGCTGAAATGGAGTCTTCACTAAACTCAGAGATGGATTTCGGCCCGGGCCAGGCTAAATGTTTTCACAGGCCTTGCTTGGCCAAGCTAAATCCTGTTGTAGTCCGTAATACTTCCTTGTGTCCGTGGTTATCAAAAATATTTTACGAAATCGGTCGGAATAAAAGTTAAATCTTGTGATAATCGAATGTTAAACTTATCAATACGTAGCTCCTGACTGTATAAGCTCTCACAAGCAATGTCATGTCATACATATATCTTTATGCAGCGATGACCCCTAGCGCCAGAGGCTGGCGTTCTACCAATTTAGCCACCGCGACCCAAATGAATTTAGAGCCTGCAACATCTCAAAACTGCAACGAACAATAATAGGAAACATATGCGAGCCAGTTATGTTTCAGGCTACAAACTTCCTTGTTATACAACCATTTCTGTAGTTCAACCTACTGTTTATTTCAGATTTAGATATTAACTGCATTTCCAGAGGAGGTCGGTTTTTCCAACCAATTTGCACGCCCATTTTTGGGTGGGAAATTAGCTTTACCAATATTGTTAGGTGTACAGAAATATCACTAGTTCTTTTATTATTATTTTTTCTAATTTAGAGGGCCTTTCAATATATGGTTGTTGCTGCTGAAAATCCGAGTAACAAAGAGATGTGAGTTTTCCCTTCTTTCCCTGTCCTATCTCCTATTTCAACCATTCTTGTTTGCCACTGTGAATATAAAAGCAACCTCTTCCTGTCTTTAAAGAGATGGTATAGTTATTGAGAACTGAAAAACTGACATAGCACGCACAGAGCTGAATAGGGAGGGGAGACGAGATGGAAGGAAAGCTGTAAGCCCACATGCATACGGTTCCGGGGTCTAAATAATAGCAAAATATCAATTGTGAATATTGCTTTTTTTTTTAGAAGTGAAAGCATAACCTCATGGGTTTATTCTTCCTTCTTTCTTTCTTAGACTTTTTTTTATCTCAGGCGTATCAATGAGCGAGAACCTTTACTTTACTTTCGTAGGGTTTGTTCCACTACACCGCCGGCCCAATGTCTAAATGAACGGTTGTCGGAAAATTTATATGGTCATAAGATATGTAACCTAGTCAAATAAAGCCGGCCAATTACTTCTATTGTCACTTCTCTAAAATACAATGTACGACACTTTCCATTTATTTTTTTCTGGACTTTCGGCGCATTTGATGTTGAAGTTCGTAATTTGTCTCCCCTAGTTAGCTAGGCCAAAAATGAAACCGAAATCCACCCCTGATTAAACTTAAATGTTATCTAGTCGCGTAACTTTAGGTCTGTAAAACATACTAAATTCCCTTAAGGTGCTCTGGTACTCTAAACTCCCTCGAACGTTATCCCATTTAAAAAGCATTACTTTTTTTTTTTACAATTTTTGCCCTTATTTTTAGTGTTCCAAAATTCAAATTTTACCCACATCTAGAGGAGATACATATCTATGAATGATATGTCTCCCATTTTGAATATATTTAATAAGTCAGTTTAGGTTTTGATTTTAAAAAAGTTACAACAGTTAGATTTTCACAACTTGGGCTGGCATGTCCCTTCCGCGGTCCGCTACTTAGAGCGACAGTGCTCTGGTTTTCCTCCCTCCATCGCGAAGAGCCCTCGCTCAGGTTGTATAGATCAGATGACTGATAATCAGACCTCAGAACAACGCTTTTTTTTCCTTCAACTACAGAAAGATGGAATGATAAAAGAAGTAGCAAAAAGTTCGACAACTCGGGTGGCGAACCGGCTTGAAATATGACAGCAAGGTGCGATGATTGAAACAATGGGGTTGTTTAGTGAAAGCTAATTGTAGGTGGCAGCACGCTACCGAAGCTTTCAAGTTTAATTTGCTGCAGTTTCGCATGCTCATAACTCGAAATCGAGTAATTTCGAAGCTTGTGAACATAAATAAACAAGTCGTCTTAGAAAGTTCAGATTTGATTGCTAGCTGTAGAAACACAAAGATTGCAGTATTTTCAATATGACCAGGGTTCACATCGGCCGGGTAGCAGTGTAGTTTACTGGGTAGGCCGACGACTCGAAGGTTCCGGGTTCGAGTCCCGGCAGGGGCATGGGTGTGGATTTTAACAGCTAAAGGACGAATCGTGACGGGCCGAAGTCCAAAGTTACTACACTGGCCCACATAAACATAAAGTTTACCGAAGTTTTTTTTTACCAGGGTTCACTTGTGAATCCCGAACCGAGCTGCCGTAGCTCAGTGGTAGAGCGTTGGCGTAGCATTCGGGAGGTCGTGGGTTCAATCACAGCGACCGACCATCCAGACTGAGCTTTTTGCAGGGGTTTTCCTCAGTCACACCAGGCAAATGCAGGCCATGGCCGACACCTTTCCGAATCCTTTCCTCTTCCCTATCCTGACCTGAGATGTAGATGCCTAAAGGCCATATATAAAATTTAAAAAGATCATTGTGAAACTGAACAAAACTATGGAAAACCCCAGACACTCCATTGAGCCGGGGCAGGATTCAAAGTTATGGCCGACTTACAGTATATGGCCGTAACCACTAGACTGCGGGAACTTGGTAAATTCAAATATTTCTTGATATGAATCAAGAATTAACAAAAAATGTTTTTTAAAAAGCTGACTGTAAATATCCTAAAATACAGGAGAAATGGTTGAAATCGGTCACGAGAAGCTATTCAAATCGTGTATATGTTATTTCCAAATAAAAGTTCGTTTCCACCTATTAATATTTTTAAAAAAAATCATCGTTGAGATATATTTCTCTCTTTTCTTTTTTTCTAAGCAAAACAACCGGAGAAAATAATCCTATTGGCATCTCCATGGTAACCGCCCACTTCCACCAGAGAATTGTCTCCTTTGTACCTCTGTTCATCAACATTTGCATTCAATATTTAACCTATTTTGGGATTTGAGCACTTTTGAGTGACTTGTTTTTTAAACTTGTTTTTGTTTTCTGGTCGACCACTCCACGATCAACCACATCTACTAAACAAGTCCTGTGGTTTGCTTAACTAGACAATTAGCATCGGTTTAGTTTCAAGCATGGTTAACGTTTGGTGGTTACTTTGGGATAAATCGATTGCTATATCAAACAATGCAATCTAAAATTGTATTTACATTAGAATTGTATTTAAGAATGAAGTATCTTATTTGTAAGGGTTGCCCTGAAATTTTGGTAGTAACAGTTTTATAATTAAAAATAGCATATGTGTGTGTGTATGTATGTATGTATGCTTCCACTATATTTGATTTATATTCGAATTTTTCTACCAATTTTTTTTTATCACAAAATCTAAAGCATTCAAAAGCGTTAGTTCTTATAAAAGCTGTAGATGGCCTCAAGTCTCTGGGATAGAAAATCAAAATCTTTGGTTCAGTAAATAGCTATTTTGAAATAATTTTATTTAATTTCTTTGAAGCAGTTTGACTACTATCTTCTGAAACCTATTTCAAGGTATTTTCTTGTGTTATAAGTTTTATATTTATTGTTTTGTTGTAACGTTTGCTCAAGTTTTGTTGTACGACCTTGATTATAAGGAAACCATAATATAACGGGCACTTGAAATACTGCACGGATAATATATTTTTGCGTAGTATATTGATAAAGAATGTTGCAGAATAATGTTTGTAATTGATAGATACTAACGTAAACGGCTACCTTTGGACTCGACTGAAATGATGTACTATGTCCTGTTGCAGATAGAAACGCATCGTTATACTAACAGAGCATGAGGGCTAGACATAACAGCTTGGTGCACGTAACTCTCACCAGTAACAATAATGTCAAAAAGAACTGTCTTGCAAGATCCCTAGATGTCAATCCATATTCCACTGTCACCCCTGGTAGGTTCAGATAATATAAGCTCTTCAATGACATGAGGGTTATTGAGTCGCAGTACGTGCAATTATGATGTTTAATCGAACCGTTTAACTTAAAGGTGACCTAATCAGACCAAAGAACCATGGAAGGAATTTGTTTGTCCTCATGACACTATGCATTGTGCAATTCACAAAATGAAATTCTTCTGTCCGGATGTGGGGCTTGTCAACTCATGCCATTTCAGAAAACAGATTCTGAACGCCATCTATCTGAAACGTGTCTATGATGCAGGCGATGGTGAACCACGTGGTTATATCCTTGTGGAACTGCTTTTCGAATTGTCTCTGCACTTCGACCATATTTTCAAACTTCCAGTAGGACTCAGGATGAAATTGCTCTTCTGAAACGTTAGTCTTCCTTGGACGAATGTTTCATTTCAGACAAACCTAAAAAACACACAGTATTGATGCTAGTGTATTAAGTTTTGTTAATGCTGTATCTTGTTTCAATTGAGCCCAAAATGATTTTTATAACACACATATACACTTTCTACCCCAAAGTGTCCTACTTGGAATGTTTGGCTGAGGTCCTTGCTCTGAACTAGGTTGTAGAGGAAGATCTCTGGAATGTTCTGCCATTCCTCTTGACAAATTTCAGACAAGTGGAGAATAAAAGTTGGTTACACCTCCCGAGAATAGGCGGATTTAGGAGAGAGACCCTGGGTGGGTGTGTGTGTGGGGGGGAATTACTTTAATGGTGGAAGCTATTCCGGGGGTCGGCTATTCCGACTATCGTTTAGAATGAAACATTTAAAGTCATTCTGAAATGACAGAAAGGGGCAATGCCCTCATGCCCCCCATAAATCCACCCATGCTACCGAAACCTCATCCGCAGTTCCAATTCGTCCCAAAGGTGTTTTACAAGATTGAGGTTGCGTTTCTGGACTGGCCAATTCAAAACGTTAAAGATTTACTCTTCTTGAAAAGGTACTGAGGGGAAGCATATATCAGGTAAAAAAAAATATTCTTGTCTATTGGAGCAATCATTTTTTACTGTAGTTATGTGGTTACAATGCAGTTATGCTAAGTAACAAATAAAGAAATTACTACTACAAGAGTTGATCTACAACATAGTGATCTTACACATGTTTAACATTAGTGTAGAAAAAAGTGAAAACCATTTTACATCTTGACTCTGGCTAGTATAGTAACAAACCTCCACCACTAGTGCTATTGCTTAACTAAACAAAGGATTGTCGACAGAAGGACGCCTAGGTAAGGAAATCTAACAACAAAACTTTAACACGCTATAGAATCAGTCAAGGGTAAGGGTAATATGTCATTAGAAGACAAAACTAGAAGTGTAAAACGCACGAAATCATGTCATAAAAATTGTAGTAACCATGAAGATGGAATATTGAGTTCACACATAGGAATACTGAGTTAGATTCTTACTTGGGTATGTTCTTTTCAACATTTATTGATATGGAAAAGGAGAAGGAAATAAATTGGATTCATATCTCTCTTTTCTAAGCAAGTCTGGGCATCACTTTTGAATCGATGCACCGATTTCGATGAACCTTATTTAGTTTTATACAGGACGTTGCTGTAGTAGTTTTTTAAGATGCGAAATTTTTTTCCTCTTACAGAATGTATCTCGCAGCTAAACACCAAAATATTGAGTCTTAGTTACTCCAGAATACATCGCGTAAAGGAAATTTTGTGTGTCTTTCTCAAAGAGATTATTCTAATTTTGGGGTTTAAACGCGTCATTTATCAATGATAACCATCTACGACAAATAATTTGGGATTGTCTTCAATTACATAATTATAATAACACTTTAGATACAATCAAGTATTATTGAAAAGATATTCATTGACATAAAATGTGTTTCTTTCCGTCGTTCTCTTTCTTGTGTGTGTGTGTGAGCAAATAATTAATAAAATGTGTTAGAGCTAACTTTGAAACTTTATTGATTAATTGTTTTAGTTTCCATGCGTTAAAGAACCTTAATGTTACAGACTACTGTGTCTTACACTTCATTATAACCGTGAGAAAAGGTACGGTCTAGGGTCTCTATTCAATGTATCATCCCATCCAAGGGAAAACCCTGGCTAGGATGGCCGACGTGGGCGGGATATTACTATCCCACATTATCCTCCCTGTGCTTATCCCGATTCAACGGTCGCAACCACTACACCACGAGTGTACTCCGGTCACTCATAAATGCAAATGAGAACAGGGTGTGTGGAGGTAAGCATATTTCAAATTCTAGTCTCGTCCATCCTAACTAATATTTTCCAGGAATTTTCCTTGTTTTCGCCTGTTTTCGGGATTGTACCTAAGCTAATGTTCTAAGAGTTACCTTCCAGATACTAGACCACGGTGCGGAATCATCGCTCAGACTGGCTCTGACCATAACTATGTTTAGCTTTTAGAAAAGAACCGGAATCAGGGAGTGTTTTAATAATAATTATAATAGTGGGTAAATTACATGCGTCCAATTATACATATTCCACACCCATCCCAAAATAATCTTACGACTTATTGAATAAGAAATGCGAAAAAATTGTTAAACTAATTAATAAAAGGATCAAGATTACTGGTTAATAGTTACATCACAGACGCAATTTGCAGAAGTTTGAGCTAAAGTAATAACTGTTTTGGTGTAAGAGTTTTAATGAGATTTTGGTTGCTGATGTTCCTCTTCTAAGATTACTTTTCAGTTGCTCGAATATCGTAAATTTAAACAATTAACAGATTTCCATTAAGTAGTAATTGCACACATTTTAAGAAACGGTATATAATTGCCTTTTACATTTATGCAATCCTGTCAACGTAGATGTTTTTGGTTGTCACGATATTCTAGGAAAACTCGTATTCATAAGAGGAAAAACAATTGCATATCAGTTCGAATCCCGTCACTTGACCATTCACGGTCCTTGTTTTGGTTCCGAGGAGGCCAATCCAGACCCGCCGATGATAGGACAAGTAAGTATAAGATGAGAAACTACCGTCGCCATAGTAACTATATTATTATTATTATTATTGTCACAATGCTACATTTGGTAATGCAATCCAGTCTATTCTCTCGTAGGACAACGAAGAGCAAACTGGCGTTCCTAACCATATTCAATTCATAATAGGTTGCTTATGTGCTAGCCCAACCATCGGCAGCGCCCTTGCAGGAGACGGAACAACCAAGGCTGAGACAGGACCATTATGTAGGTAGCATACCAGTAATCGCTTGGTGAATCCGAGGAAAACATTAGGAAACCTCAATCAAGATGGTGGACAGCAAAAACGAAATCGCTAGCCTCCTCTCTTCCGATCCGGAGCACTCGACCACGTTAACGATATTTCAGTATCAAAATGCTTTTGTTCATTAAACTGTCTTTGCTACTAATATAAGCTTAGTTCAGAGCAGACCATTTCCTTATAATGTTTCAAAATACACGTTAGATGAAATCAAGTCATTTACAATTCACATTGCAATTTGTGATTCTTATAGATTTTCCGATGTCTTTTGATCTTGGTGACGCTAGCGTTGTAATTGGTTTGTAATTAAGCTTGAAGATATCCTGGACTTCATACGTTGCTTCTGCCAAAGAGTTCAATAGATCCAGCAAATTCACGTGTGAGATAATAAATAATGTGATCACAATGAAATGACGAATACACCGTATATGTAATAAGCACACACAGTATAACGATTTAAATATTATAAAAACTAGGAGCTTTCATTATTTATTATTAACTCAATGAACTGGAGCCATTTCAAACCTAAAATAGTGACAAAAGAATTGCAAGAAAATCTGTCCATCAGAATTTCAACCCGGGCCACTAAACTGAGTAATTCAAACATTATTCGTCCTTGAGGGCAAAATGCGATATAATGTGTTATTTTCTATCAATGTACATTCGCAAAAATCCTGACGGATATTGGTAAAATATTGAATAAGACGTAGTCCCGCTGCACACAGTGTTTGTGGTATTACTTTGAGCTGAACAGAGCGGTACTTATACATGTTTATTGTTCTTGGTGAACCATTTTTTGAGCATAAATGACGAGTCCAGATGCCAAGAGAAACAAGTGACATTGACAAAAATATATTCAAGGTAATCTATTAAAGATAACCCGAATTATATGTGACACAAAACTGTCATATTCTGTACAAAGAAATACCCAATGTGTCCATGTGCCAAATATGACGATATTGTGGAACATATTCTGGGTAACATTATATAAAAAACAACCTTGAACTTTCTTCTGTCTGTTAATGTCACTTGTATCCGTTGCCATGCAAATATACACCATAATAAACACACTGGGTGAATGATTCATTTGTGCAGTTGGGATCACAA